>NHYE01005156.1:0-14862 GCA_002938385.1 Gymnopilus dilepis | reverse complement strand
CAATCTGGGGTCACTTTTGCGCAAGTATCCCAGATCTCTCGGTGGACCTCATTGCGACCTGGGCAGCAATTGAGGGTGGGCTACGCCTAGATAGAGGATGTTTCCTTTCGTAACGGTTATCCAAAATCCCTCTGACCTCGGTGAAGGGACATTACCAGTTGTTGCAAGCATGACAGCTGGTGCAGCCCCGGCTCATCATGATCATTTTGAGTGGTCTCAAGGTCTCATAATGCGTACAGCACCCTCCTTATGTTGTATTATATAGAATAACAAGTCTTATAAGAGCTCTAGAAAGCTCAGAAACATTCTTTCGACTTTTCCCGATTTTTTGAATTTCTTTGATTTAATTTGAACCAAAAGATCACGCGGACAAGAATTTCCGAAACGGCTGTATGAAGATTTGGGCGTCAGACAGCTCAAACATCGGTAGCAAGGATAGAAGAACAACTCACTCGTAGGAGAAGAACGGACAGACTAGGCGTAGACGCGCTTCAAAACATAGGTTCCTTCTCCAGCTTTAGACATGACCGGTCCCTTGAAGTCATCGTATGCCTCGAGGTAATAGAAATCATTTGTGTTATCCACATCCACCCCATGGCCCCTCCATGATGGTTGCCTACCATCATCAGACTCCTGCACAAATCCAGTCCCTTCGCCACCGCCAGTCTCTTTACGGACTAACAATTCAGAAGTATTGGAAGGAATCTGGTTGAAGTCGATATCGATGTGCGCTAGGCCGTCAACTGTCAAAATCGGTCCGAATATGTGCAGAAATTGTTGATTTGTATCACTGGCTATCCATTTCCTATGAGCCTCGCTATCCTCCCAACCTGATACAACGTAAAACAAGCAGGGATCTTGGAAATTGTAGTAGAACGTGAGTGGGTATCCTGACCACTCTGCTTGACGCTCAGCGACGGATTGGAAGTTCGCATGCAAAGTTTCGTTCTCGATGGTGAAAGGCTCCTTGAGTCTGAGTATCGCGAATTCAGTGACTGGCATGATTCGATTTGAAGGAGATGGTCGTGGTACAAGATAAAGATGGGGAAGAGAAGTTGATGACGCATCCCGCCGCAAATGCCATTTATGCGGTAGCTAGTGGTATAGATCAACAGATACGGAGCCAGACAAAAGTTCGCACAACTATCGGTATTGCCCTCACAGCAATTCGTCGTATATTCCAATGAAATACATAAACACGTTTCACCATATTGTCAGGTCATCAAAAACGTAGTTCGTAGCTCCCCCCCCCTAATCAGAGCATACGTAGTACGTGCTACCTGTTTTACATGCTGAGGGTCGTCGAGATGGCATGAGCGAGCATACTGACAGAATAACCAAAAGCCAGTCAGAAAGTATTGATATAAATATAAATGAAGGGTGAACTTACTTGTGAACGGTGAACAGCGGATGCAATGAATTTAACCAGCTTCAGATACGGAAAATAGCGTCAGGCGAACTGTAAAAGTTTAGGTGACGACACCTACAAGTAGTTCGAGACAGGTGCGCACGGTGGCGTTTGAGTAGTCTGGGAAGGCGTCCCGTTCTCATATGCTTCGCACCACCCGGTGACATTTACGAAACCGAAAGTGTTCGCATTATCCAAAAGGGTATTGAAGACGGGCTGGGTGTCAAAGACAATGGCAGTCTCGATTCCTCGATGTTTGGACTCAAACTTCTTGACGGTAGAAGTCAATTGTGCATTGTAGTTGACGAGAAAAGGCCTAAGTTTGGCGACTACGGCAGGTCCTTGTTGGAGGAACAGAGGAGCTCTGTCTGTCGGCGGCACAGTGAGGAAGAGGAATGACCGAGCTCCGAGGTCGTACAGTTCGTCAAGCTGAAGAGAACGTCAAAGCGCGTCAAAAGGACGAGAACATGAAGCATACCTGAGTGGTCAGACGGTTCATTAGAACTGAGTAGAACTGGGGTTGTGTGATATTCGTCTATAAAAAGAAGGCACGTCAAGTGCTGCTTAGTTGCATTCCGAAAGGTGCATACCCAACCAAAGGAATTACCCTAGATACGGAGGTTGAAGCACTTTCAGGCGTAATAGGAAATAAAGAACTTACGACATCGTTGATACCTATCCAAATTGCAAACAATGTATCATCACTCGACCATTGCGCGCCTGCAGGCTTTGGTGCCAAGAATCGTTTGAATTGAGCAACCTGGTCAACCACTGACCTGCAATGCATCAGATCTAATTAATTTCAGACCGGAAGGACGAAAGGTCTTACAGAACCGTCGGCAGATAAGGAGGGACTAATGCCGCGTCTATTGTAGCGCCTCCCGAAGCAAGATTGAACACCTAAATTGCTGTTACAGTTGATCGTCAAGCATGGGAGATGGAACAAACCTTTGTTCCTGCCACATTGTATGTGCTTCCTGGCATGAGAATATAAATGAGGGCAATGTATTCGGAGCTTATGAGACCCACCTAGTGCTTCAACCCAATTCGGACCGTTGGAGGATACCTCGGAGAAGGGTCAAAATTGAGGGAACACCGTCGCTATTGGCCCATGCAACTCACGAATCCTGGGTCAGATGAGTTGACACCAGCCGTGATGTTAAAACCTGGGCACAGTCACTCAGCAAAGAGACTTGAATGAGAAAAACCGACATACCATCCGTCGTGTACGAGTCACCAAAAGTGACCAGGAACTTGGTATCTTTCCAAGCAAGCTTGGCTGACGAGAAGGCGGTCAGAGAGCATAAGAAGAGATGTTTTAGAGCGCGATTTGCGAACATGCTGAAGAGGTTTATGGACCACGTCGGATGGTACGCGAAGTTGCCAGAGGTCATATATTATACTTCTTCGGAATTCCGACAAATGTCCGTTTCCCCACACTGAGAAGCCAATGCCATCACGAAAGCCCAACAAAGCCCGCTCCAAGTCTTCTGAGGTGAGGGAAGTTTGTCAAAGCAGCCAGCTGGCGCCAGATGCGCACCGATCACATGTACTCGTCGAAAGAATCAGGCTTCGCGGTCATCCCAGGCATTCACGAAAGCGGCCCGTCAATTCTGTCCGCCGGGTACCAACACGTTGCATAGCCGCCACAGACCAAAGTGGTCTCTTCAAATTTCGAAAACAATGTGCGAGGACGCGAGGCTGACCATCCTTGAATATTATGCGAGAGCCGACTCACCTCTTTTGAAACCCCATGCGTCATAGCTAATATCTTTCGTAAAGAGAACTCTGCACTAGAGGGCCCATTGAAATCGCTCAGGGTTACAACATGCATGCTTGGAGGCTCGGCTAAACATCCAATGGTCGTCGAAGAAAGTTGGAAGTTAGTAGTCCATAGACTCGACTGAAGTGTATCAATGAGCTTTCCAAAGCTGGGGTTAGGGTTGGCAGCATCATCGCTTCCACATACACTCAGTATCATCATCAGGTTGACGGTCGTCTCATTTGCTCAAAGCCCCAGGATGATATCGGTCAGCATACTCCATTCTGTTTTGGTGTCAAGAGTTACCCAATTCGCGTAATATACTAGGCCTTCTTTATCTTCAACTCGAAAGGCGAGGTTGGTACATTTAGGAGCCTTCTGACCGAAATAGAGCATTAACACCGCGATGTCTACTTAGGTGCTGATATCGAGGCTATATCGCACTGACTTCAAGTGTGCTTTGCCTACATCCGGAAGACAATTTAGGAGCTCATGCGCCATATTCTAGACGATCCATTGCCGACGTGTTCAGGATACAAGTTGTGTCGAACAGCGACGTGCGGTCCCCCATAATTACTCTTGGATCCACGAGCTTTTTCCACGTCAGAGTGAACAACCTCTATGTTGTTGCTGTTACAAAGTATGTCCTGATTGTCGGTAGTTCGCCTGTCTAATGCTAACGCCCTTGTAGGACGAATGCAAACGCAGCTCTTGTCTTCGAATTCTGTTACCGCTTTATCAACATTTGCAAGGCTTACTTTGGGAAGATTGATGAAGAATCTGTGAAGAACAACTTCGTGGTGATCTACGAGCTGATCGATGGTAAGCGAACCGCTTCTTCCTGTCTCCTTTGACTGAGCGTCTGCAGAGATCAACGACTTTGGGTACCCTCAAAATAGCGAAATTGACACCCTGAAAACATACATCACGACTGAGAGTATCGTCTCTACTTCCATTGCTGCTGTGAGCACACCCCGCTTTTGCAGGAGAATCTCTGTCCTGATTGATGGCATAGGAGGAGTCCTCAAAGATTACAACGCAAGCAACGGGAGCAACGAGTTGGCGACGCGCAGATGTCAAATACAAGAAGAATGAGGCCTTTGTAGATGTGATAGAAACCGTGAACTTGAGCATGAGCGCGAAAGGTACGAGTGATCTTCAGATCCCTTGCTGCAAGCAAATTCCGAATTATCAACGTAGGGACTATCTTACGCGCCGACGTTGATGGTCACATTCAGATGCGTGCATACCTATCAGGAACGCCGGAATGCAAATTTGGGCTCAATGACAAGCTCGTCATCGATAAGAACGAAAAGGGCCAGAGTGACGCTGTTGAGCTGGACGATTGTCGCTTCCACCAGTGCGTCAGACTCAATGAGTTCGACGCGACACGGACAATCAGCTTTATCCCGCCGGACGGCGAATTCGAGCTGATGAGGTATATCTACGAGGCTAGTCTGTCACGACTCGATTCTTAACCTTCTGTTGCATTTAGATATCGCTCAACTTCGAACGTCAAGCTACCATTACGCATCATCCCTTCCGTGACGGAAGTAGGGACAACGCAAGTGCAATATACGGTAACTGTGAAGACTAATTTCAACAATAAACTTTCGGCCACCAATATTGTCCTACGGATACCAACACCACTCAATACAACAACAGTTGACTGTAAAGTCGCCACAGGGAAAGCCAAGTACGTTCCAGCCGAGAACGTTATTGTTTGGAAGTAAGCCACGTCGTATCCCTTACAGTCAATTTGATTCACATAAGTGCGCTCATGACAGGGTTGCGAGATTACAAGGTGGTCAAGAATGTACTTTGACAGCCACTGCGGCGCTAGCTAGTACAACAACACGCCAAGTGTGGGCAAGGCCACCTATCGACGTTGACTTTCAAGTGCTCATGTTTACTGCATCTGGGCTGATTGTGCGGTTCTTGAAAGTATTTGAGAAGAGTAACTATCAAAGTATCAAGTGGGTACGGTACTTGACAAAGGCAGACGGTTCTTATCAAATAAGGGTACGTGCTCACGTTTTCCTCCATGGCATAATGGAGGTACTGACGTCCATTCTTCTTCAGTTCTGAAGAATACGCACCAGAGGACACTAAGTTCTATATCTTTCTAGGATATCTCCCTTTACTCTAGGACTTCCATTTACATGTAATCGGACTTAGCATTATTTGATACCCTTTCATCTACTCCGACACGTCGCAGTACGCCTATTCAACTTGTCTCTCAGCGGCTATGAAGTCCCAAGTCCAGCTTTGCTCGGATCTGCCGCAAAGACGCTGCTCGTCGCGACATATACCTGTAAAATTGAGAGAGTGCCTCAGAACCGCAACGCTCCCCAAGCCAGGTACATCAAATACTTCTGGCTTTCAGGATGTACCATGACGCCCGAACTCATCGACTCGGGAACCCGCACCGCGAGATTATAAAAGACATAGGGGCTGATGAAAGCTAAAGGAAAAACCCTTTCAGGAGACGGACATTTTCTATATAGACCGAAAGTAGTCTAGAGTGCTTTACTGGCGTCTGAACAGGTGAACAAAGGGACATGCATATCTAGTGGAACGAGGTGATTAGTGTGTGGACGGCGATCGTGGCTGCAAGGGCCGTGACCAATTTTATCTCTTCTCTTCTTACTTTACTACCATCTATTCCGGTGACTTCGCAAGGACAGAGAACCGCCGAGACCTCATGTTTTGGAGGTAGTCTGTAACCAGCCTCCCCGGTCCATTTCTAACTCGCACCGTCCTTTCCTGTGCGGTTTTATTTTATTTTGCGTGCAGATTCGGGTTCCATAATGGATCGGCCATCGACAGTTTGCTCGACAAGGAGGACGTCGCGCTTGAAGCTATCCTGGACGAAGATGACCTCCTCCAGGAGTGCAAGGCTCAAAATACGAGGCTGATAGATTACTTTGAGCGGGTGGATGTCCTCCATAGATTGTTGGGATACGTCACCGGGCAGATTGAGGGCGAGGATAAGGGCCGTTTCAAGTGCGTTCCCGTTCATAGATGTCCCCAGTCTGCTCTGTTTGGGCCATATCTGATTTTTGAATACCCCATAGGTATCCATATATCGCAACCGAAGTCCTCTGCAGTGATATATGGTCAATTGTGGAGACATGTATCAACGAACAGCGAGAGCTCCTCGTCCCGTTCTGGGAGACCGTTCTGGACCGATCCCCTGATGATATGAAGACTCAGATGACTATGGCCTCTCATTTTGCCAAAATCAATTCTATGTTTATGACAAAAAAGCCTGCTGAGGTCCGTGATGTTTTATGTATGCATCTTGAGGTCGGTCGTAGACTCTACCTTCACAGATGCTTGCGTTCCTGCAGTCTCAGCCCAATCTCGTTGAACGAATACTTCGGCACATTGAGACGCCCTCCTTCGTGGACCTTATTGGACGTATAACACAATTAGACGAAGCCGTACCTAACGGCAATGTCCTAGAGGTACGAGGCGCATTATTACATCCTGAGTTACGTCTCAACCTGCTCACTGCAGTGGTTATCGTCCGAGAATTTAATGGGCCGCCTTATTGACCTTCTTTCTCCTTACCACACCCCCTCCGTTCATACCGTTGTGGCGGATCTCGTCAAGAACATCATTTCAATGGCCACTCCATCCCCAGGCGCAGGTCTTACAGAAGGCCTCCAAAATGGACCAGCTTCTAACCGCTTTGCAAGAGAACTCGCTAGCCCCAAGAATATCAACAAGCTCGCCGAGTACATGCTGACCGAATTTTCGTCGGAAAGTTGTGATAACCCAGCAGAACATGAGGCTGGCGATGAAGGCAGCCTTCTTACTCCGACATTTGAATCGTATACTTCGTCCGTCGTGCAGTCCATCTCGGTCGTCATTGAGCTGATCCGGAAGAATAATTCGGATTACTTCGAGCCATACCTTTTTCATGCTCTACGAAATCGTCTCATACAGGTCCAGCAACAGACCCATTTGACTGGAGAAGACCTACGTACGGCTCTAGAAGAGGCATTGAGTGAAATGGTCAACAGGATGGGTGTCGTTCACTTAGGTCCTATGCTTGAAATCCTATCGTCACGCCTGGCAGAATTCCAGAACTACCTGAAATCACCGCGCTCTTCGGTATGCCTGTACACTACTTCTTATCTGACTTCCCACTTAACATCAATTCAGCTCGGACCCATATCTACGACTATTGGAACTATGACACCCTTCACGCTAGAACGTTATCGCATTGTTGAACTCTATGCCGAGCTCTTGCATTGTTCTAACATGTCACTGCTAAATCGTTCAGCCGCCTTCGCTCATGTTTATGACTCTGATGGTCGTCTACAAGGCGGTCTGGCTGGCTTAGAGGAGCTCGCTCAAGTCATTGCTTTGAACAGCAATAATGACAGGGAGGCAGATGGTATGCATGAAGATATCGAAGATGACGAAGAAGGGCCGGCGCCTTCCCTAGCATTCCCAGTCCGAAATCCTGCTGGGGATTCTTCTTCTCTTGATTCAGACGATGACATGACTGGCTCGGAAGAGCCAGGAAGCTCGGACGATGAAGCCATGGAAGAAATAGCGATGTATGACGAACCTCTGTCCCCTATTCCTGTTTCCCAAGGATTACCACAACTAACTGTTGCCGCTTCTCCTGAAAATACTGCCTTGTCAGAAAGCCCTGATCCAAGTGCAAAAGGGACTTCCCCGGGCCTTGCTGTGGAGTCTAGCCCAGAAACTCGGAGTCCAGCATTGACGTCGCGCTCGTCAGGTCGCAGTTCTAGAAGAAGTTCCCGTTCACGTAGACGCTTAACTCTGGAGGGTTCTACAGAAACATTACTGCCAGTCGGGGAGCAGTTGAAACGCCGCTGGCTAGACCACGGCGTTCTCGTCACCATGATTGTAAGTGCTGCCTTCCTCGTTTGGTTTTCTCCATGACATAGTTTTCTTCTTTTCGTAGGACATGTTCTTCCAATATCCCTGGAATAATTTTCTGCACAGCGCTGTTTACGACGTGGTACATCAAGTGATGACCGGAGGCACCGAGGGTGGGTATAACAGGGAGCTCATAATCTCTCTCTTCCGCGATGCGAAAATACTTCATCGGATAGTAGAAGCACAGAAACAAAACGATCTGGAGAGGTGAGTTATATCTATAGCTCAGATTTGAACCTGCTAATCAATATCCTCTTTTTCTAGCTCAAAACCAAAAGGTGTCCGCCTAGGTTACATGGGTCACCTCATGCTTATTTCGGAAGACGTCATCACTGCCATGGCACGGTTCCCACCCGACCTCCGTCTCATCATCATCCAATATGCCCCCGAGCCTGAATGGGACAATTTCGTCACAGGAAGGTATAATGAGACAAAGAAGGAAGATAGTCGGCTACTGGGCGGCGGTAAACCCGTTATCAGGTCAAGTATAGCAAGAAACCCGGCGCAGTGGAAGGTAGATGAAGATGATATGAATGCAGAGACTACTGCAGTCAAGGGCCCCTCTGCTGTAGGTGAGAGTGCCGAAGGAGTAAGAGGAGAGTTCAAGAGAGCGGCTAGTGTCGGACCTTCCGGACCCATCTCGACTGCCGATTTCGGTCCTCCTGATGTTGTTGAGGACGAGGATGAAGTCAATATGTCGTCCAGTCGTGCTCCCCACGTACGTTTCTTTTGTCTGGAAAAGCGAGCACAGTGTTAATATTGTGACCAATAGTTTGCTCGTTACCTTGCTCAGGAAATGGGTTCAGCAGACCAATTCGGCTCGTCCTCTGACGAGGAGGATGAAGATGAAGGGTGGCTTACCCAGTCAACTTTTGGTCTCAACCATCCTCCTGTATCCTCGAGGACGTTTGGAGAGCGGAGACCTCTGAGCAGCAGTGGCTTCGACGTCAGTCTCTTGTTCGTCATTTTTAACTTGTATGGGACTTGACAACGAGTCTTCTCAGGATTCATTTGTACCTTCTTCCCGAGCAACGGCACTTGCAATGTCAGAAGATCCCTTTAGCCCAAATGATGTAAGCTCAAGCTTCACGTTATCGCCATTCATTTTAAGGAGCTGACGAAAACCCTAGGATGACTTTGGGCCCTTCTCCAATTCCACGTTATCGACAAGCGAGGCCGTTACCTTTAGTTCATCCTTCTCAGATGAAGATTCCTCCTTCGAGTCATTTGGTGACTTTGGTGATTTCCACAGCGCTGAGGACGGTGATTTGACACCCACTACCTCGGGCAGCTGGACACTCACGTCCAGCAATGAATTTGGCGTCGGGCTCGGTGAACCTGGAACGTCATCTGAAGGCCATGACGGCGGTATGGAGCTTAACAGCGACATGGGAGGTGGTTTACCGACGTCGCTGGGGTCATCCACTAGTAATGTGGCGACTAGTCCGGCGAAGGATGAGTCCAGATGAGTCAAAATTAGATAGATATTCTCTCCTGTATCTTTTCCTTCCTTTGATCACTGTAGTATCCTGAGTCAATCTCGTGTATTCCACCGCTGGTGCGCCACCATTGTCAGTCATCAGTGTCAGCTCGAATTTTAAGGCATATGATCTTGAGTCCGAGCCATTGCACATGAATTGACTCTTGAAAAGCAATTTTGCGGACGAGATAATTACAAGGAGATTGCAAAGCCTGTTAGCTAAATACTCGGCTCTTATCGCGGTTGAGCTTTGTTATCAGCCCGCTACAACCGAGAGGGATCACCATCACAGAAAGGGCTTTGATCAACTAAGATGACTTCTGTATACCATCATCTCTTGTGGGACGTGTGGCCAGTACAAGTTCCTGGAGTAGGGATGTCACCAGTCCCAACTGATTATCGACTTTCTTCTCCAGCTTGTCCAATCGATCCTGCACCTGTGCATTATGCGCACTCATCTTCTGCTCGAGTTCCGTAAGGGTGTTGCTCAAACTCGTCATGTTTGACTCCAGACGGATCATTTGAATATCACTTGTCTTGACCTCGTCTGCCTGGTTGATCAGCAATAGCGGATGATGGTACAGATGTTTAGGCGGAAAGCCACTGATGTGCTTGGGCACAGGTTTGCCAGTGCGCTGGCACTCAAGGCATAGCAAAAAATCGGTTTCTGATAGATCAGAAGAGTAAGCCCTTCGGTATGAATCAACCAAAAAAGCATACCGCATGCAAGGCAGGCCCAACACGGGAGGGTCAAGTCCCTTCTACAGCAAGTACATATCAACAACATCAAAGAAGGTCTGCTCCTGATTAATTGCTCCGCGCCGGCTGGCTTCGGAAATTTCTCGTGATAGTCTTGAGGTGAACTTTTGGTTTCAAAAGCCTTGAATGACAGCTTGATCTTTTCGGAACGGCGTCTCGCCTCTGAAATGATTTTCTTGGCCAGACAAGCATGAAGTTGCCGAGTGAAGCGAATAAGGGTATGGGATGGATGGTGCACATATTTTGTCTCTCTGTTGAAGACAGGAGAATTGATGCATTCAGCACACATGTCGATTTGATTACTCAAATCCTCTTCGATACATGTAATGCATATGAACCTGACTATTTTGACTTCTTGGTCGCAAACATCACACAGGAAAGCACCGCTGTATATATGCCCTCAATGAGATTTGAACAGAGTTGGACGTGGCATGGAACTCACAGATTGTCTATGCATCTCTGGTAGATGTAAAGCGCATATTCCTCTAGAAGCCGGGTAATCGACGGGTGGATGAAATTTTTAAGACGCTCGTATTCGGCCTTTTCTTCCTCCGTGAGGTATCCGCGCCCGAGGCCTTTGTTGCCATCCAGGTATTCCCGGACAGATAACTCAACGTACTTTCTGCATTCCACAATGCATTCGCCCCAGTATGTCGACGACCCCATTCGGCGGCGAGTCTCGAAGAGGACGCTTTCCGTTACAAAAGCCCAACGTTTACGAGCCAGTGTCCAAGATGAATCAGGAAACGGATTATCCAACAGATGTACAAAGCGAAAGATGCTGCTGGTTGACCCCTTGGTCATCAAGAAAGGGAAGCGAGATGAAATGCCTTCGCCTACAGCTAGGTCTTTCATCAGCTGGTCAAAATGAGTTGTGTATATATCCTTTTCATCCTCATCACCATTGAAAGGAAAACCGGTCGAATTTTCATGTTCTGGTGACTTCTCCTCAGACACCCATACACCCTTGATGGTCTCGGTTTCCGAGTCGTACACTCCCCTGCATAGCAAATGTTGGAATGAGCTGGTCGAAGGCCAGGAAAGACGGAGAAAGACCGTGATAGACCGCATAGAGGAGGTGTCATCCATTTCAATAGAACCATAGTAAGATAGTTTCTGAGACCAGTTGTCACCTTCGCCTGACATTCTGTTGTCCACTATTGCGCCAATAGTGATGGCAAAGGTCCCTTGATAAGGCTGATCCTCATGCGCGCACATGCCGATCCAAGCACCTTCCAAGCCCAGCGGGACGTAGTCTTCAGGGATACGGGACGCAGGGACAGCTGGCTCAAAGTTAAAGACAGGTCCTCTGCCAAGAGATAAGCCAGCGACTTCAGGTGGTGTCCTCCGACTTGACAGGTTGTCAAGCTCTTTCTCGTGATCTTCATTCTCCATGAAAATAGCCAAGAGGTTCTCTGTTGCAGGATAATCCCCTTTGTACACCGCAAAAAACTAGTTTCAGTTTTAAAAAAGCGCGCACTCTTTGCCACAGACTTTTACACTGACCATGCCATAGGAGTGACTCTTGAATTGGACTTCTACATCACGATACATCTGTCTGAATATTGCTGATCATTGATGAAGTGAGCACGAGAAACGAGAAAAAAGACACTGATGGAAAACCTTCTAGGTGGAACAATCGTTCCTCGAATAATGAAAATATGGAAGATATTGAATTGACTTGTGATGCTAGCTCGTCGTGGTCCAACACAACAGTTTCAGCCAGTTTCATGACTTCCAGGTGGTGTTCCAGCACAAGATGCAGAAGAGGAAGAATCCACTACATTGCAGAAGCATAGGTCAAGTTACTGGTCATCCGAGGCAGTGAAAACCGACCGTTTCAATCCTACTAGGACCTGCGATAAGGGTGACATCGGAGGGCGATTTGATGACATAAGACACCTCTTGTAAGTTCGTGAGAAGCCTCTTCTCTTGCAAATAAGCCATAGACTGGGCAATATCTGATATTTTGCTGTCCACAGGGCTATTGTCTTGCAAGGGCCTTACGGAATGGAGAAGGCCTTCCAGTCGAATCATTGTCCAGCATTCAAAATAATATGCTGCATAAACTCGATTGGCAGGGTGAACCGAATCGCAGGCCTCAAGAAGTTGGCGGAGAGTCGAATAAATTTTAGTTCTGTACTTGGTGATATTGATGTGCCATCCTGGAGAGAACGACTGAGTTAAAAGGGGAGAGTACAAAGCAAATCAAGAGAAACCTGCTGCCCAGTATGCCATCCAATCAAATAATCTAGAAACACTGCCTGTCAGTAATTCAAAATACATTTCAGACATCTTCTCACTTCCATCCTGCTGGCCTTGACAGGGCAAACTTGTTGGCCTCCTTGACAGATATAAAGCCCGATCCGTCTTCATCCATTGCCTCTACAATAGGTCGAACATAAGGGACGTCAATATACTTCAGAAACCAAGAGTCTTGATCTCGTTCTGGGTCGAAGGTGACATCAGATGGTTTGTCCATGGGTGAATCTGGCCGGAGCTCCGGAAGCACAGCAGAACGAGGCGTGTTAGCGACTGAGCGGTCGGCGAGTAGGTGATCACGAAGAGTTAATACGAAGGTCTTCGCCTTCACGCTTCCTTTCAAGCCCTGCGGCAAAGAATGATCAACTCGGCTTCCCCATCGCCAAAGGTGTATTCACCATGCGATCCCAAATCAGCTGTAACTCCTGGTACAAGTCGCAAGTTGAAAAAATCAAGCTCGAGTCGAGTCGAAATAGAAGATGCTTACAGGATCTTTGATTTTCACAGTCGTATTTGGAAGAACAGCCTTCTTGATGATCTTGCCTTCTTCTAAAATCGAGATGGACGTACTGAGTAGCATGTCGAGCTTTGTGCCATGATCATACATCCTAATTCCATGGTTTTCGATTTGATCATAGATTCGTTGTAGATTGTTATTCTGGACAGCGAGCAATTTCGCGAATCGAGCATAATTCCTTTCCAGAACGTCTTCTAGATTTTCGTTCAATTCCGCGATCAAGGAGTCGCGGAGTTGATTTAGGAAATATGGCGCGTTCTTCTCTCGCATTGGTTCTTCGGTGATGGAGAGAAGCTGAGACAATAGATCATCGTCATTGACACATTGTTCCACTCCCCCATGGCTTGCGACGAAGGAAAGTGCGTCCCTCGCCTGCCGGCTATCGAGCTTGTGAAGTATGCCCAGAATAACGTCGTTGAGCTTGCCATCCATAAGATCAATTTTTCGATTCACTTCTGCGACGGCTATATTTGCTGATTCAATACTTGCTGCTGTATATGCTGTGATGACATCCTGGAGCTGGGCTCGCTTCTCGATAAAGGTTTCGATGTGCTCTGCAAAGCGCTGTTCGTAGACTTTCGCCTTGATCAATTTTGCTTCGGACCGAAGTTAGAGAAGGCCAGGCATGAACAAAAAGCTGAACCTACAGATGAACCGACGATCTTTGTAGTAATTCAAATCGCTTCCGCAGGCTGTAATGTCGTTGGCTATTGACTTGACAAGGCACTGTAGCTCTGCGCGTTGCGTCTTTCGCTCCTCACCCTCGACGTGACTGTGTTTAAGCTTCCTAAGCCTATAGTCAATCATAAATCAGTCGCACGGGGATCAAAGATTACAAGAGGATTCACTGAAATAAAGCACACATCATATTTTGCATTTGTAATTTCACAGCTATGATTTTCTTATTACTTTCGCGCCTCGTAAGATCCAGGCTTATAACTGAATGAAATGCAAAGATAGCAACTACAGCAAGACATCGATCAATATGATAAGAAGTTCCGCGATATAGATAATGAGAAACCCTTACCTCCCAGCACAGGATGAATATTGCCCAGAACTACAAGGCCGTCCAGAACTACCTTTACAGTTTCCGTGAATGAATCGATTGCTGTGCTTAGTTCAGTCGGGTGTGAAATGGCCGTGATATCCAGGGCTGCCGCCCTCTCGATCGTCTGCCGATTCTCTGCATAGAAACGGGTTAGCTCTTGCCAGACTTGATCTTGATTTCCCTCTAGAGTAGAATCTCCTTGGTTTATAGCATCCGGATAATATCCAAGGCCAGGTACTTGAAGATGTGGAAGCGGAAAGTGGGGAGAAATTTCCGTCGACATTGGTTCAGTCCAAGACGTTCTTCGATATCCCTCTCATTAACAACTGTTTACTAACGGCTAAGCGAGAAATCGAATTCCCACCGCACTGTGCCAAACTCCTTTTGACCCCAGAACCTGAACTAGCGACATGTCCGACGTACGTGCTCAGAGGAAAACAACGCAGGTAACACGCCACGCCGAGTGGCCCGGCGGAGAAGGAAGAGAGCGTTTTTCGTTACACGAGTAATACCATTGACGTGGTCAAGTTTGTGGAATCTAAAGGGCTCGCCGCTAAAGCCTGAGGCCTGAGGATTTGCTGAGGATATTCCAGAGAGAGTCGAAAGCCGATTGACTGGGCCGTTTGTCGTGGCTGTACAGAGCCTGGGAAAACGATGCGGATGGATGGATGATAACCGGGGAGGTCCCTATAAAGGAACGACC
>NHYE01005155.1:0-14845 GCA_002938385.1 Gymnopilus dilepis | reverse complement strand
CTCTACTTTGAGCAAACCATGCATGGATCCCCCCGATTCTGGTGACTCCAGAAGCAATCGACGCTGAGATTGCCAAGATCATCTGAATGCACATCATTTATTTTCATTCCAGTCGGCGACACTCGTGTATTGGACTATTGTGAGAATCAATTTGGAGAGTGGATTGGAGGAATACTTATACATAAGTTAAGCAGAACTTGCGTACCTACCTTTGTACCTACATAAGCTGGAACATTGGAATCAGAACGCTAGGTGATGGTTTTTCATCGAAGGATAGGCACCAAACACCCAATGAAAGTAAGCAGCCATGAACGATAGAGGGGCCCGTAGCCCTCCTCCTTGATGATCCTATCAAGGCAGTCTTTAAAACCAAGATAAGGTAGTTGCTCGGTAGTCAAACTCAAAGGCAGAAAACGTCAACAATAGTGGTGCTTGAGAACACGGAGGACCTACCTTAAATAAGATGGAGGGGCAACATGGCCTGCGTCCAGCAACTTCTCCTCGTTCTTATTTTCCGAAGAATCTGGGCTGTCGTACAGAGGTCGAATTGCCAATCGAGTGACGATAACATCAATTGGTGCGAGGAGAAGGGTGGAGATGATTGCTATCAACCAATATGCAGCTGCCTTAGCCCACTCTGTCCAGATAGGGTGGTGAAAGACTTTCCACCATTCCTCGTCATCCAAGTGGTCAAGCAGAGGGCCGACACCGCCGAGCTTCTCGTACAAGACTTGCACGACGAACATGTCGACCAGAATTTCGACTAGGTAGGGTGTGACGAGGCCCGACTGATAAAGTGACTTGAAGGGGTGGCTTCGTTCATACTCAGAGAAGAGAAGGCGAAGCATCTCTTTAGGCGCAGAATAACGCAATTTGTGATGTGTTGTGATGATACTATCATTGAATAGTTAGGAGAGTAGGTAAAGAACAGAGGTAGTTGTTGACAATACCGATATGTTGTGGCCATAAACAGCAGGTAAAGCACATTAGATGGAAGAATCGTGTAGTAGTTGTCAGAAAATGACAACGCTGCAGGAGAGACGTAGCCACGAGAGAACAAGACGGCAAGTAGGCCTGGAACTGGAAAAAAAAACTGTGGGGACGGTTATCGTTCGATTGCAAGACTTATAACATACCAATGCCTTTGAATATACCCTCTAACTTCTGCAAAAAAGTTCTGCAGTCAGCACCAATTGTGGGAGTACGTGATGGACGAGCGCGGACGTACCTCCTCATTCCAGACTTTCTTGAATACGCTGAGGAATGTGGGCGCCACACTGCTCCGCGACCGCGTATTCATGGGATCAGTCGTGGAAGACTCGACGGTCACTTCTTCTATATCAACCTTTACATGATGTGGTTCAGACTGATCCTTTGCATTTGGCTCGACGGCGGTCGTGGCTGCAAGAACATGCGAAGAAGCCACGGATGCATTGACCATGGGCAATGTATCCGGAGCTGGACCGGAGCGTCCATCTTTTGGGTGGTAAGTTGCCCTGTATCGGACAACCGTTCCAATGATTGGAACGAGCAGAGCAAGAAAGAAAACGTCCAGCATGGCGTGGTAGAAAGCAAAGAAGCTTCACCTGTCTTACTCTGGGTACTAAAATAGATTGATGGGTATATACGTACAAAAATAGTGGTGGATGGACGCGTACAAAATAAATGGCTGGGGTAAAGTACGGTATCTATGCCATTATCATGAGGTAACAAAAATCACACGAGTCCTCTACAAGAGAGCAGCGCCCAAAAGACCCAATCCACCAGCCAAGACGAGGGATGTACCAACGGCAAAGCGAGTTTGCGCACCAGAAGTGCTCGCACCGGTGGAACCGGTTCCAGCTGAAGCAGGGGCAGTGCCACTGGGACGGGCGCTGCTAACGGACGCCTGCTGGTTGTTGGTCTGCACCGCCTGCGTTGCGGCGTTTGTAGGACGGCTGGAGAATGTAGTGAGTAATTGGCGTATTCTCACAGGGATGCACCTACTTAGACATGGTGCCAGCGGCGGACAAGGTGACTCTAGAGGACGAACTTGCAGGGGCGGCCGATGCGACGCCAGCAGAAGTACTTGCCGCGGAAGAGACGGAATCGGCAGCAGCTGCAACACTGGCGTAATTGACCTGTTGCGGGGCAGGGGGGTTGTTAGAGCCACTGAGACAGCTGTTGGAAGTTGGATTAACACCGTCTTCAAGACTGACAAAAGATAAGAAAGGGTGCTTGCCTGGAATCTTGGCCAGGACGAATCGTTACTATATCCGTGTATGCCATGGCACCGGTATTATCCTTCTGAGCAAAAGTGCTGGACAAACAGAGAACTTCAGTTCAGCCCGATCCAGGCAAAACAGACGACACATACACTTTAGTCCCCGCTGCGAGGTCCGCGATCCAGGTCATACTATTGCCGCTTTGGGCGGGGAATGTTTTGAGCTAGTCCCGAAAAGGGTCATTAGATACCATATCGGGTAAGAAGTTGATGTCTTCTCACCGGCTCTGCTGCTGCTTGACCGCCTGGGAGATGCGCAGATGAGAACAGTTATATGCGAAACAGACGAAAGGGCCATACCTGGGATGATCGACAAGTAGTAAGGCGCTTGCCCATCCGACCAGGTCAGAAGTACAGGCTCTAGAATCCACCATCAGCAACGAAGCAACGTAGGGAACGAATTGCATACGGCATTGAGTAACGCCAGTCCTAGAGCCGTAGAGGTTACTCAGAATAATACTGGAAAAGGCGGCTGACGCTAACGTACGGGGTGTTGATGGTCATAGACCAGATGCCAGGAATGGAAGAGACAAGTGCGGTAGCGGCCACGAGGTACTTCATCGTGAAGCAGTACAAAGGCGGGAAAGAAGTAAAAGGCTAGGAGGTGTCGGAGACTACAAGGGGGACAGTAAAAGGTAGAGGAAGACAGCGAGTTTTCGCTCAGGACTAAATACTCGTTCGTACGTCAGCCGACTTTCAATGTCCGCCGCATATTCGATCGGTCCCAATTTACGCAGAACGCGAGTGAAGGCTAACAGTTGCGATAGTAATGGTCCAACGGGCAAGCAAAACAGGTATGAAGACTACGCTACCGAGACCTAGAACGTGCCAGCCACAGGGCGGTTTGACGAATCGAGCTAGTCGATGCAGGAACATCTCCACGCCGGAAAGCAGCTAAAGGCCAATCCAACTGCTCCGTCCGCCGGCATTGTGCAAACTCGTATGTCCGATTTTAACGACTTCGTCATCCGCTGAGACTGGCCTACTTGGTTCCGTTACAGTGAGCCTTCTGGTGTCCAAGAATATGGGCTCCTTGTAGTCCATCAGAGGACTCGGCGCACCAAAAGACGAGAACGACGATGATGCGCTTGGTAGGCTTCCAGATGAAGGATGGGCAAGCAAGAGCTCTTCGTTGGAGTTGGCAGACTTTGGAACAGTGATGAACGACTCGGCGTGCCATTCATACCATACCTGCCGGGCGTTGGTCAGTCGCCATATCGAAACCTGGAGCTCAGAGTTGCTGGGCAGGTACAGAGGTTCCTACGTCGGGATGAGTACGTCCATGTGAATAGTGGATCGTGGAAACGACGTACTCTGAATGGGAAGAAAAGCGGGAACCAGCTTAACATGTCTTTTGATACTTGATCCTTCCGATGCGGGTGTATGCTCAAACCTACGTTGCCATATAGTACCTTTAACGTCAGAAAAAGTTAGTAAACTTTCGTTCACTAGAACGCAACTATCCTCACAGCTTCAAAGTATCCTGCAAGACCACTTGGGCTGAAGTCAGTGATCGTCACATCACAATTCGAACAACAGAACGCACTGAAGAATCCCAGCATGCGGAATGTAGAAGCGCAGTCTTGCCGACCTGGCATTGTGGCTATTGGTAATAGGAAGTCCACGAGAATCTACGGCGAGGTCCTTTCTTGGATGTACAAATTCCCAGCACTCCTGGATCTGAGAACCGCACCGCCCGTCGTTATTTGCTTTCGTTCCGCTTAAGATGTTGACGGCTTGGAACATCACGACATATGGCGTTTCCAGTCCTTTTTCGCTTTTCGCCGACCTAGCTTCATTGTACAGTTTCGATGAAGAAAGAGGGGCTAGGTGTGCAGTGTAGGATGAGGGTATAGATAACCCATTCGCTGCGGATGAATGAGAATCAGAACGAAGAAGTCGTCTTGCTTTCACGTACGTTTCAGGAATCTAGCGGCGCCATCAAGACATTCTGGACTAAGTTCATTGTCTCCAAAGGAGCCCAGTAACTCGCTGACAAGAATGTCGGCCTTTTCAGGTACATCGACGACCCGCATGTCGCCGAAGACGAGCTGAACTTTGTTATCCCACTCGTTGGCTTGTCGTTCTTGAAGTCTGCACAATGTCAGAGAATGTACAATGGCTTCCTTAGCATACTCACGTCACAAACGCATTGGGATTTTTCTCTACAGCAATGACTGTTGCATCTCGTTGTGCTCGTTCAAGCGCCTTGAAGCAGCGCGCAACGAGAGGTCCACGACCAGCACCTGCAACACAGACGACGCTAGGAAATTGTCAATGTCCGAAAGGTGACAAAGAAGTCGTACACACAGTTCTTCGTCACGAGGGTGATCTAAGAATGCTCGATACATAGCCTATTCCTAAGTGAATTGCGAGCCCAATGGACCAGGAGTGTATAGTACGCACCTCTTCATATTGGGCATATTTCACCGGGTCTTGTTCGAAGACTTGGTAAGTTACACTTGGCAAATTATCCATCAAAGGCTACATTGCAAATTTCATATCACTGGGTCTCTTGACGCATATATTAATCTTACTCACCTGTAGCGGTGCTTGCAAGTAATCCTGGTAGCCCTGAGCAAAGTTCTCCACCGTTCCAGGCCTTTTCGTAGCTTGCACCGCGGGGCTAGTCTTCTCGAGGTGTCTGACGTATTGCGAATAAGCAACCTCTCCTCCGCGCGAATGACGTCCTTCGCCAACTTCCGCCAGGATGATATTGGGCCAATGCTATGGAGCATACTAATTAGAGACGGGAAAACTGATTCACGACCAACGTGGACTCACAATCATGCTTTCTCGTATGAAATGCTGTGTCGGCTTTGGGAGCACCGGATATCCTTTCATATTCGCAATGAATGTGGAAGAGGGCAGGAAGATATGTCGAACAGACTCGGCGGCCCACTTGCTGAGAACGCCCAGAGTAGTAGGTAAAGCTGGTGACAGGTCGATTGCTGGTGTTTCAAGGGGTCAGCGACTTCGTGGACAATGAAAGCTGGACGACCTACTCAGCGTCAATTTGGTGTTATAATCACACATGGACCGTATCAGGTCCCACATCTCCCAAGTCGCGTTCACGGACCCTCCAGAGGTACTCGTCGACTGCCCGCTTTCAGAAATGACGACAGATGGTGTAGTCGCCAGAGTACTTCCTGGCGAAGCAGGCGGCGCAGGCGATAACAAAGGTGAGGCAGGCTGGAAGACAGATGGATTATAGATGGGTAATCTTATCGAGATGGATAAGTACGGGAATTTTGTGAGGCATGACTGGACGATGCGGGCGTAGGAGGCGACGTGATCACGATTGCGAGGCGCTGGGAGAATTACCGTTTGTATGTTGAGGTATGTGGCGTATGCGAGTTCTTGTTGTAAAGCCTATGTTGGGTGTCAAATCGGAATGCCTTGGAGATAGATACTTGACAAATACAATTTCTGCGTCATGGCGAACCCAGTCATCTGGAGCATCGAGTTCAAGCCATTCGGATATCATCGCAATGACACCTTCTGCTTCGTCTGCAGAGAGTTAGGCTTCTCGTCGGCCATAGGTATTAGTCCACTCTTCACATACCCAAGCGCGTGATCGTAACCTCGTCTCTTTGAAACCCTGGGTTCAGCCTCCAGGCTTCGGCGGCCAAGGCTGAAGCTTCTTTACTCCCGGGTGCATTCTCAGCCGGAAGCAAGCACATCTCTGACCATCGTTTCTTCCACTTTTCAGTAGTCAGTGGTATACATAGTCTCTTGTATCCTTTTTCTTTGGAATCGGCCACCAATTTTAGGATTGCAGTGTCGTAATCTTCCTTCGAAGCCTTAGCAATGTCGTCCAGAGTTAGATAGGTTGATATGGTCGCGTGGGGATCCCAGGCGGAGGTATTTTGGTATTCCATTGTCCACTGTGAAGGTAGGAGGTATAGAAGGTGACAACAAGAAAGGACAAGAAATTGTGGTTCGGACGCCTGGCTCCCGTCGACTGTCGGCGCTTAGACCAGTGGTTGTGTCCTGGAGCCTGGAAAAACACGCCACCCGATCCCGTTGTTTGTCTTGGACAAACAACGCGTCAATTAGCCGGTTCGCGCCTCCAGACTTGGGATCTTTCTCATCGACCGGGATGGCCTCAAAATGCGAAAGAAATGAAAAGTTCATTCCCGCTTCGTCCGTTAATATCATGAAGCTCTGTATACATATCTTTCGCTCCCGCACTAATTCATCCGTTTTGAAGTGAGCGTGAAGCTGACGATCCTAGAGACGGAAGCATTCTTTGGAGGCGCTCCATGATTATTACACTGGCTCGGTAGCTTTCCAAAAACCCTCAAAGACCTTTGTCCGTGGAAGTATCGTTTACTTATGTATAGTCGTTTCTATCCTTACCCCTTGTGTAGCCGTCCCCAATTGACCAGTGCGTAAATCTCGGATCGTGTTAAATCGTACAAAAATATCGAGTATTCCCACCTCTCGAGCTCGTTCTGCTGTATCCAAGCAACTATCCCACTGACCAGGCTCATCGCGGGCTCTCCGGACATATCCATTATCTATAGCACAGGACGTCAGTGAATATCGCTACCCTGATCGAACGGCTGCCCTCCTGATCACGATCAGCTATCGACGACTTCTGATCATGATCAACAATCAGATCGGATTGCCATCAGGCCCGGAATCAAGCAGGGCCTTATCCTGCTTTGTACAGAGGATTGACGTCAATATCGAGAGCTATATCTAATCTACATGACCTTTCATTTCCGTGCGATAAGATATTTTTACCCGCTCCCTTCATCTGATCTTGAGCGCTTTGCTGCAGAACTCTCGGGTTGACCGTCGGGTCCTCTAGCGTTTTCGTTTTCGGTCCCCATTCCATAGCCGGTCAAAACCCCTTCAAGGACATGTCGGCCCACTGCTTGCCTGAGCTCTTCTTCAGGATCGCGGCCCTCGTTCTCGGCCCGTTGCATTATTTCTTGAACAGATGACATCAAGGATGTTGTGAGCTGCTCAGAAGCCATTTCTTGTGAATGTTGTGAGGGTGGAGTGGGGAACTGAGGCAATGGAACTACAGAAGGGTCCAGGGTGGACCGCAAATAGTCCGCAATTTCTGGGAAGTCCTCTGTCAGGTGGTCTATTGGCTTTTGAAACGGTTAGCAATAATTGAAATATTCCATATGGCAAAGGACGCACCGAAACGCCTTCAAGATTTTGACGTGCCACGATTGCGCCATGCTCAACGAGGTAACGGGCTGTTTCTAAGTTTTCAACGGTGTATAACGGTGTGTCACCGTCGGCATCGGTGATATTCACGTCGCCACCTTTGGAAAGAAATAGATGGAGGTAAGATGGAACGGAGAAATAAATCTGGGGCCTAACCGCGTGAAATTAAGTAGTCCAGGACTTTGACTTGGCCGTAAGACGCGGCTGCATGCCTTCGCGGGATTGAGAATTGCTTGAAACATGAGGATGTAAAAAAGTTTTACATGGGTGTGTAGGTGTAGGTGTCTGGCACGTTGGGAGACAGGGCTAAATGGAGATTTTGATTATCGATTCGACGAGCAAACTCCGGATGCAGAAAACTTGCAGTCTTGCTCAATCAGTTCCTAGCAGTGAATCGATACGCGCGCGAGTTCGGTTGAGGAAGTGAATGAGGCAGGGTGGCCAAGGGCATACCTTAACTCTATCGAGGTCGCCATCGCCTGCAGCAATCCATATGTTTTTCGGCTCTCTGGCCATGGTTGTGTCAAGGACGAGCAGAGGGCTTGAACGTGGATTGGATCAAGGAAGTTCCGCCGAGAAATCTACGGTGAAGGAGTTACAAATATAGTCAAACAAAAAAGGCAAAAGCAAAAGAAAGGACAAGATGTGAAAGAAAGCATGTGTGATATGTACGTAGATAATATTCTCGTCGGTGGGACCGGGGATGCGCATGGACCAGGCTTGATGGGCTCGGGACAGCGGATCTGAGTGCGGATCTGCACGATCGGAGCGACGTTGGGCCTGTTTAGGAATGCAATACTGGAAGACAGGATAATGAGAATGACAATGGAAGAGAGTGAGACCGGGAGATTGGTGATCTGAGTTGGGAGCGGAGGTTGGCTCCGTCGTTGTTCGTTGTCTCAGCTCGCTCTCCTCCGCATCCGGTTCTTCCGTTCTTTCACCCTGGCGATCTCTTCTCTTCCCCGCCATTTCCCAACATGAGCTACCTCGTCTCTTCCTTTGACCACCATCCGTCTTCCCGTCATCCCCAGAGGCTCCCCATGTCCCCGGCTCCCTTTCACCCATCTTATCCTCCTCACAACCACCACATCCCCTCCTACCCCGATCATCCTCCTGTATCTTTGCCGAAGGTCGGCCAGACCCGCTGCTGTAAGTTCTCATGCGACCCTTACGATCGTTTCTCGATCGTTCCTTCTTCTCGTTCTCAACAATGCGCGTGCTGACGAAATGCTCGCGTAGATTGGGCTTTGTTGTCAGCCGACCTCCAATTCATTTACCTCGACCCTGTCCTCGCTAGCCACCTCGAGGACCAGGCCGAGGAGCTTTATGGAAAGTCTCTGCTTTCTTTCGTCCATCCCGACGAACAAGCATCAGCGAAACACGACCTCGGGAGTGTCCTCGAAAGCAGGACGCTCCATGGGTCAGTTACTCGGTCAGTACACGTCAATCTCGCCCCATTCATAAGTGTCTGGTGTTGAAACTTCCGGTTCAGTGTTCGTTTTTCGCGCTTATCCAAAGTCCGTCGGATGCTGGGCTACGATGGCCCACCCCCTAATTGGTCAGACGCGGAGAAAATAGCTCTCGACAAAGACTATATGGCTGTCGACATTGTTATAAACTGGGCAGCTGACGGCCTCGTGCTGTGTTTCATCCATGCATCTGTCGACCTGGCACCAAGCGATAACGACGAAATTCAAAAAACTGACTGGACTAATTGGTGTGGCACGCCTTGGATGCCACAAGAACAGCTGCAGTTGCTTTTTAACCGTCTCCTCGTGTCGGTTCCTCAGGATGGGACTATGTATAGGGTCTTTCAGATTTTATCAAATCAAAGGGACAGGTCTTTGCTTATGAGTTGGCCTCCTGACCCTGCCCAAGGACCAACGAGCAGGGACTTTGCCAAACTAGTCGAGAACGTGCAAATAGAAAGCGGAGTTCCCGGCGGAAACGATGCTAAAACGAGTTGCACACGCAGGTATAAAGCATTGCAGGGCATGCCCCCAGTCTTTGGCGGTGAGGTAGAGAGCATATTCATACCGCATGGTAAGTTGCAACTTCGGACTCTTCTTAGAACACCATTTCGGTATAACTAGACCAACCATTCGTTTTCGCAGGAAGTATAATTTTCGCTTGCCACAAGGTCAATCCGGCCCCTCGCAGCACCAGCACAAACCCCACTGCTCCAATGCAGCAAGTCGACTACGCTCCAGGTTATAATCCCCACCAGAGCTCCTCGTACTACGAGCACGCTAGCTCTTATGCCCTCCCGCCTCTTTCGACACAAACCCAAGCGTACAACAGCAATTTTATGACTCAATCAGGACCAGGCGTCCAACCTTCCTACTCGCCCCGATGGACGCAAGGTCAGGAATTTTCCCATGACGTTCTGGAACCTCTGGTCTTACCCTATCCAATAGCGGCTCTCCCACAGGGCGTCAGTAATTTACGATCAGGATCGTACGCAGGGACATCACCAACTTCAACGAGCCCATCATGGACGTCGGGACCGCCGTCCGCTTCCGCTTCATATATGGAGTCGGCCTCAAGCGCGCCTTTCAATCGACCAGTTTCTCCAAATTATAATTATTCGCCCACTACTACCTCGAGCAGCACGACTACATCGCCGACGACCGACGTCGTCCCCCCGCCAAGGCGGCGCATCAGTCCCGGGTCATCTCGAGATCAATCTGCATCTACTCGTGCCTCAGGAAATCGCCCAACGGGGGTCCAGAAGTGCTCGAGCTGCAAGGCGACTTCGAGCCCAGAATGGCGAAAGGGGCCTAGCGGCAAAAAGGAACTCTGCAATGCGTAAGCGATGCCTGCCCTTTGTTTTACGTCTCAGATGTTCTGACTGAACATTCCTTCGCTTCCAGATGCGGCCTAAGATACGCTCGTTCCCGTGCCAAGAAGGAGGGTATTAACCCTACTCAACAACGCCGGCGCAAAGAAAAGTCGCTCGTGAAACGCGATTCAGCCACTCCCCCTACATCTGTATCTGTTCCTGTCTACCAACCGGCCATTCGCCGCAGTTATCCCGATAGCACCTTCTCTGCCTCGTCTGCAGGGTCTGCCTCAGGGAGTGATATCTATCCTCATGCCGGGCACCCTATCGTGGATCATGTCACACCATCTCCATCGCCTCCAGCTTCAGCTTCGAACATGAGTTTCGTACATTACGCACCAGGTGGAAGCGATAGTCGACCGCCTTATTCAAGTACCAGTAACAACTTCTATTCTGTCCCTTCACCTCTTTCCCATCCCCACATCCTCCATCACCATGACCAGCAACAATCTTCCATGTCTCAGGCCTCGGCTGCCTCCCAACACTCTGCAGTAAATCAGTTGCCGCCTCTCGGCCATCTGTCCTCTTACGCTGGCCGCCTTTCGCCCATGATGCCACCAGGCTCCCCAGTGTCTCACTCGTCACTGACGTCGACGTACCCTCCTGCCTCTTATGAGCGAGAGAGGGACCGTGATCGCGACCTGCGCGAGATGCCTCCTACGCCGCTCTCAGCCGAGGCACCGCGTCTCACCAATAGGAGGTCCATCCTGACGCAACAGTGACTTTAGGGAGTCTAGTAACTTCCTTCGCCCCTTCTTTCTTCTTCGCAGCTTATCTTTCTCTGGTCGCCTCATCGCCTTTTCTCTGCCTTCGATTCAGTGTTCATCAAAGACAATCTTGTAGCCTTGAAAAAGTCCATTTCGCATCAACCCATTGAAACACGCAAGCCCATTTACTGTTAATTATTCGCCTTCACGTCTTCTTCCTCCCACTCGGTTTATTATCATGGTCCTTGATGCATGTGTGTTCAAGTGTGTTTGCGCCTCCCCTCACGAACTTAATCAACTAGTATACGTGTAACCTTGTTTGCAGCATTTCTCCGTTCGTTCCATCCATCATCTCTTCGGTTCCCCAATACTCCATATCGATACGTTCATACATACATAACAATCCTCCATATTCGAGTTGGCATTTGGTCGTTGATACATTAGTAGTAGCTTATATTGGCCTTTGTCTCTCTCTCTTCGTTCTAAGTATCTTACTTGTGGACTGGCGTCCAGTAAAATTCCTGGTTTTGTAGCCATCTTGTATATGCATACGTAGGTAAAATTATCATCGGTTTGGTCAGTCCGACTTCTAGTGCTAGAAACATTAGACGGCGCAGCAGAACTCAAGGAAGGGGTGATAAATCGCGTTCAAATCAAGATATATTGCGTGCATGAGGTCGTACAGTGTCGTGACAAATAAACAGGGCGTTTGCGGGCCTAACCAAAACTAGTGTCCGAAGATCAGTCCTGAGATTCAAATTAGCGCCCGAACGAATAGGAAAAAGGCTGGAGACCTACCAAAGTCATCCTCTTTCGTTCCGGAACGGCTGTCTTCATCTCGAACGTGCCATTTCGACTCCGAGTCAGCCCGACAAAGCAAAACTCTTTCCCCAAGAAATCGATACGCCTTACACCCCCAAGGATCTCGTTTGGATCTCCGTTGCACCTTTCATGGAAGACCTCACTAATCAATTCACGATCTTCCGAGATAAGTCCGACTGTGTAGAAATCGTCGTGTGCGATAGGATATCTGAGCTGTTCATAGATTCCTGCCAGGACATCTTGGATCGTGATACCCATGATGCTGTTACATTCTATCTTTATCTTCCACGGTAGTTTGCGATGCCAGATGAGGAGGCGTTGCGTCGGAGGAGAAGTTGCTAATTGGAAAAAATCGAGCTCGTTCGCCGGACGGCCTAGGGCTCTTATTAATAATTCTGATTCTGGACCTGGGCGAGCGCGAAGGTCGCAGAAAAGAGCGCTTGGCCGACGGGGGCGATAGGCAAGTAAAGGATGCGCTGTTAGAGAGTTGAAAGGCGGGTTAGCTAGTAAAATGTCATGAGCAAAACCTGATACATAAGGACAAATGCGGCCACTCACGGAAAAGGAGAGAGGATATATTGCCAAGGTACTTTCCAAGGCCTCGTTTGGATGGAGATATATACCCCTTTCTCCAGTGATGAGGTTTCTTGGAAAGCTGGACAGGGTCGGGCGAGAAAATATATTCGGGGTACGAATAAGGCCGGTTGGGTGGAAGGATCGTTACATTGCGAGAGAGTGTGGAATATCGACCACCCTCTCGACGCTTCCTAGCCTTTCGGCAAGCAGAGCGGTACAGTGCTGCACCTCTGGCGCGCGAATGTTGTCCATGCGATTGCACAACAAATTCCGGAGAGGCTCGGAAGGACGACGGAGCCACGTCAGACGGATAGTAAGAGAGATGCGTGTCTGGCGTGTCAGGGAAGATGATATGAGAAAGGAACCGCGGGTCCTGCAAAAGTAAATTCGTAGGATAGGGCCTAACACCAGTTCAGTAAAGAGACAAAGCTAGTACACCACGCAGAATGCTCACTCGAAAGGCCAGCTGGTCGGGTATCCTTGGTATGCCTGAAACCAGTCAGCGTAGGACATGGCGGTGGAAAGAGGAGAAGTAAAGGAGAGACATGGAAGTGGGAAGCAAGATGCAAGACACTGGCAGAGTCACCGTGGCAGTCATAGCAGCTGGAGGACAAGGGCACAAAACAGGTCAGTCGCGTCGTCGCGTCAGAGTACTTTACCGAAGTGATGTCATGTCTTAATTTAGTATCTGCACCGCCACTGATCGCGCGTTCGGCAAATGATCAATCGAACGTGACTCGATCCAGCAATTCGTTCAATCATTACCATGTCCACCGATACTGCATCCACACCCGTGCAGGAGAATATAGACACCCCTGCTTCGCAAGATAAACCCAAGTGTGTCTTATTATAGCTGATGGTTATCCGCCTTGCTGATTTTCTGTTCCTCTGCTGCCCGACAAGGTCGAACGCGGTCGCCAGGGTCGTTCTTCCTACTGCAGAGGTCGACACCGATGAGGAGGGTCCAGAAGAAGGAGAAGAGGAGGAGACAGACGACGGAGATTTTTTGGCTGACTTCCCCGATGATACAGAGGTGCGATCATTAATTACGTCTTGGAGACCGTATCACGAGCCCTTTGCACCTCGACAGGAATTAGAGCTTGTTCATGCAAGGATCGGATCGCTGACTGGCCTGCGTCTTGCGAGATTTGCAGAACATCTCAAGAAACTATGCCTACGACAGAACTTTATATCCCAACTCGAGCCAGAGACATTTCATCAATTAACCAAGCTCGAGGAATTGGACTTATACGACAACAAAGTCAAGAACCTTGGGGAGGCTTTGGATAAGCTCTCGAGCTTGAAGTGAGTCTGTCGATTGTCTGTGCATGTTATCCGATGATCGATACGCGTATTCATAGCGTTCTGGATCTATCCTTCAACCTCCTGCGCTCGGTACCGGAACGACTCGAATTCTTGCCCTCTCTTCATACTATCTATTTCGTCCAAAACAAGATCAGCAAGATAACAGGATTGACATCATGCGTCAATCTACGGAGTCTAGAACTGGGAGGCAATAGGATCCGAGTCGGTGTCATCTATCTCTCACAGGATGTGTCAACGACTGACTTTCTACATTAGAAAATCGAGAACCTGGATTCATTAGTCAACCTTGAGGAACTGTGGTTAGGAAAGAACAAAATCTCGAAGCTAGAGGTACGTATAAGCTCCTTGTTTATCTCGAAATCTCTAACGACGTCTCTGCAGGGCCTCCAGAATCTGAAGAAACTGAAAATTCTCTCACTCCAATCGAACAGGATAACGAAAATTGAAGGTCTTGAAGAGCTCAAGGAACTAGAGCAGCTATATCTGAGTCATAACGGTATCGAACGATTAGAGGGCCTAGACAAGAATGTACGAGGATACGCCCATACGACCTCGTTTGATTCGAACTTTGCTAATAACACCATAAATAGCTTCAACTCTCCACTCTCGACGTTGGGAGCAACTTCATCCCAGCTATTGAGAACGTATCACACCTCAAGAACTTAGAAGAGCTATGGGTATGTGTCCATCTATTCCTCAATATTCTACAATCTTCCTGACGTTGTAATGCCTAACACAGATGAATGGAAATAAGATACCCGACCTTACAGCGCTCGAGTCCGAGCTCAAGCCGCTACCCAATCTGACCACATTGTACCTAGAGGCGAACCCTTGCCAGACAAACGACATGACTGGATACAGGAGAAAGATCCAAATTGCGCTTCCTCAGCTCAAGCAAATAGATGCGACGTACGTCCGAGCGTTCCTTTCTCCGTCTCCTCGTACGAGTTTGACAAATTTACTCAGATACACGAGAGCTGCCCAGACTTAACGTCGTCACAGTTCTGAGCATTTGCAAGTTGCAGGATCTGGATAAAGGACTTTTTTGTTTCTATCATTTTCTTTCCTTCGCAAGCTATTTCAATTGTTTCTGGAAAAGCATTCAAAGTTCAAACTGCT
>NHYE01005154.1:0-14837 GCA_002938385.1 Gymnopilus dilepis | reverse complement strand
CGCTTGATCCTTGTGCAGGAGAATGGCCCTGAAGAGGACAATTCCAGTAGTAGTTGTGAGTAATCTTCAACCTATTCCAGTCAAGCTGGGGCAATGCTGATCATTGTCAATGTACCAACAGATACGATCCCCGTGTACGGACCGGCTGTTGCGCAATTAATAAAAGATCGCCTTTCATTGTGAAAGAAGAACTGATCGGTGCTGTGAGCTGTTCAGTTGGAGGGCAACAAGGTTTTCAAAGCTCACGCGATCGAGGTCTCTGCTGACTGTGACCGTCTCACTTGACACCTCCTTCACCCACAGTTGAGATAAACAAAGTCAGCAACCCGCCCCTTTGGCGCCTTTCATTTCAACTTTTCAACACAAAAATGAATTCTATTCGGTTTCTATTTATTTTCATTAAGCCGTGCCCGAGAGGCCCGGCGATTACGAGCCGCCGGCTTATTCAAAAGGACTTTCCCTCAGCCGCACCAATTGAGTAGCTCGTGGCTTGGAATACGATTATGCAATGCAAGAGGTGTAGTTCAATTCAACAGTCTCTCATCCTCAGAATCTCAAACTATAGTCTTGGATGGTTCGCCTTTGCGCCGCAGATCACGAATGAAACTTCTGGTGCCTTGGGCTTCTATCGGAGATTCAAAGCTGGCATGCCCAGAGCGTTCGCTGTTACTTTTTTGCAACGTTGGATGTCATTGGTATACCGGATCCGCACTCGATCTCGTCACAGAATACGGGTACAGACTGGAAGCGCTTGGTCTGCATACGCCGGTGAATTCCTATTCTTAGCCAGCCTTCTTCCCTGCTCTCGACATCTCAAGCCGCTTTGGTCTCGATTGTCGCACGAGAACGCACTGCCAGCGTCATTCTCTCCTGAAGAAACTCGCGGAGGAAATCAGACTACCACAAGGAGCTTGTCTGGATATCGCCGAGAAAGGGTCGAATTTTCGCAATCTGACTTCTGAGATACGGTTTTTTGGCACATTTAAACTCTTCGCCTCAAATTGTCACGGCCCAAGTCTAACCGACACCCTATTCAGTCGAGGTTTTTTTTCATAAAGTCCAATCAGTGGCATCTCCCGCAGTCGTCGCGCCTTCCCCTCCCCTTTCCACTCACCAACCTTTTCGCTCTACGTAAAGTCCTCGGATAAGGTCCCCGCTATAAGGTGCGTCGCCTGCTCGTCGTCTCTGGTTCTACACGTTCTTACCTTCGTTTTAAGTCATGCTTTTTTCTTTTTTCTCCTCTGCCCATCAGCGTGCATGGCGAGTTCTCTTATGAAATATCCGTCCGCCTCATGGTTTTTCTGACGTTTCTTCTGGGATGCAGCGCTACCAAGCAGGCAGAGAGGCAGTCCAAGATCGACTCACTGCCTGATTCTTATTCCACCCCACTCTCTCCCTCCGAGAAGAAAATACACGCTCTTTCACTCTCTGATCTCGTTTCTCAATGTCGTGCTGGGTCGATCCCACCGAGCTCTATCATGATGGCGTATGGGAAGAAGGCGCTGCTGGCTCACAAGGCCACAAACTGCCTCTCGGACGTTATGTTCGATGAGGCCCTGACGACCCCTCCCGTGGCGAATTGGGGTCCTGCTGTGGATTCGGACGCTGGCGTCAATGAAACCATTAGGGAACGTAGCCTGATGGGTGTTCCAATAAGCATCAAAGGTGTGTATTCATTACGGTGTCTCTATTTTGCCACAAGTAGAACCACCCTGACGCCTTTCTCCGCCGTTACTAGATACAATTGATATTGTGGGTCACGACTCCACTATCAGTTTTTCCAAAAATGTCGGGCATCCAACGGCATCTTCCTCTTCCATTGTCCGACTCCTTCAAGATGCCGGTGCATTAGTTCACGTCAAGACCACTGTTCCGACTGGACTGCTTTCTATCGAGACGATTTCCGACGTCTACGGCCGGACTACCAACCCATACAATCACTCATTTACTGCCGGTGCGTCGACAGGAGGTGGCGGCGCCTTGGTTGCCTGTGGAGGGAGTAAGATCGAAATCGGCACGGATATCGCTGGGAGTGTTAGGATTCCTGCCCACTTCTGTGGTGTCTGGTCCTTGAAGGGGAGTTCAGGGAGGTTCCCGGCTTGGGGGAATAGGACGTCCATGCCGGGGCTGGAATCAATTCCCCTTGTGATATCTCCTTTGGCCAGCAATCTTGCCGATTTACGAGAGTTCTGCAAACGACTTATTTTGGCTAAACCATGGCACTATGACCATACGGTAAGTCCTTGAACTCAATTTCTCAAGATGATTACCAAGATCGTTTTAGTGTGTACCGCTTCCGTGGCAGAATGTCGACCTCCAAGACGAAGGTCGTAAGCTGAAATGGGGCGTCATATGGGATGACGGTAATACGCTCTTTTCATCCAGGTTTTTAATCTGATCCTTCTCAGGTACCATTCCGCCTACTCCTGCATGCAAACGTGCTTTATCGATGGTTATTGCCGCACTGAAAAAGCAGGGGCACGAAGTTGTGGATTTGTAGGTCATGCAAGTCACTTTTGCTGTTCTGATTTGCTTAATACGTATTTTATAGTCATCCTCCTGATGTATTCGAAGGCTTGAAGATAGGATATCAACTCCTGTTTTCGGACGGCGGTAAGTCCTCCGGTGCTTTTACGACCACCTCATTCGCGTTATCTGATCGTTTGCTCTCAAGGCCAACAAGTACGCAATTCTCTCCAGCCAGGCGAGAAGGTGACCCCACCGGCTAAGGCCATCCTGGACTTGCTCAATTTGCCAAGACTTTTTAAGAAGATACTATCTTTCCTACTTCGGCCGCTAGATCCAGTATCAAGTCAGCTATACGATATCATGCACGTAAAGACGGTCGTCGAAGATCGAGAAAACGTTGCTTCCAGAGACAGGTACATGGCAGAGTGGCACAAGAAATGGACGGAAGAAGGCCTCGACTTCGTTTTAACCGTTCCGATCGCCTTCCCCGCCCTGGAAAATGACACTTCTGAAAAGGCAACGCTTATGAGCGCCGGCTATACTTTTTTGTTCAGCTTGGCAAGTATTTTAGTATCGTTTAATGTTTGTCAAAATATTGAGTCTTTTGATCGTCTAGCTGGATTACACTGCTGGCACCGTTCCGGTTACCTACGTCGATAGGACGTTGGATGCGCTCCCAACAGACTTCACGGAGACAAAGCAGTATAAGACCTTCTCGGCTGTTGCGAAGGGGGCATTTTCCGTCTATGACGCAGATAAGATGCACGGTCTACCACTAGGTGTTCAGATCGCCGGAAGAAGGCTCGAAGAAGAGAAGGTGCTTGAAGGTATGCAGATCATCGAGGCCGCATTGCGAGAGCAGAGCACCACATTCATCAATAAAGTCGCCCTATAATTGCCTGATTGCTTCTAGTCGCACAGCTTATTGTCAGCTCATTTTTCGTTCCTATCGAGATGCTTTCATTCATTCAGTCTCTCTCTGTTCCCTCTTTTACTCGCTACACACTCCAGTCCTTGTTTTATCCAGTTTCCTCGATCACCAGTCGTTTCACAACCCTTGCATTGTACTCATTACTTATTCTTATATGATATCGTCTCCCTGGACCTTGTAACAGTAGTTCGGTCGTACTTGTAAATTATATTTCAGCTATATAGCTTTTCCCTACTTAAATAAATCCCGCACAAAAATGGACAATCAAATAATGATACTAAGAACACGAGTCGTAATATAGTTAAATATAAGGGTTCTTCAATCGTCCGAAGTCCAACCCGCTTCAAGCCATGTCACCCACTCATAGAGGTCTGTGATTCGGCGACAACGTTCATGCGGCTGTCTCATCAGCCTTTGTCTGCACACACATACCAGAGCTTTGGGTCTGCCTAGGTATCTAAACTTGTCGGTTGGATCTTACAGACGCAGCTGAATAAATTCCGCCATCACTCAACGTCTCTTTGTTTAGTAGTTGAGTCGTCTTGCTTCAAGACAGGCTTATGTAGATATTCGCGAGTTCTAGAAAAGGCTCAGGCAGAGAACGGGAATGTCATGAAACAATTTGATTCAAAGGAAAGGAAACTAAATTGTACATGGAAGTTATCTTTTGACGTGGATACCCATGGTATCGATTACAAGCATTGAGAGTAGTAAGCTGTTGTTGGAAAAAGGAGTGATTAGTAATTTTCTGCAGATGACTCCTTTGCGGAAACGTACGGTTCGAGACGGTGCAAGTATAAGGAGCAGCGCTAGAAGTTTAAGCTTTGTAAGAAAATAAGTCATGCGAAAACGACCCAAGAAAACGCACCAAGCAGTTGGACCAGTCCATCCTTGACCACCACACTGGCCGTAGTGTTGGGCGACTGCGCCAGTTGGGGTTGATGTAGGGCTACTTGGGGTCGAGGATGGCGTAGTAGATGGCTTGCTTGTTGGAGTGGTGGAAGGGGTGGAAGAAGGTTGTGAAGACGACTGGCTACCAGTTGACTGCAAACAGAGGATAAGGCACTTGGGGTGAGTAAAGTTCACAAGACTTACACTTGAGCCGTACAGAGGAGGACCAGGAATAGGGTAGGTCGTCCTAGAAGTATAGTCAGCATATGTCAGGGGTCATCAGCTGAATTGACGAAGTAATCACTGTGTCTGAGCAGCGTTCGAGTAGACATCAATCGTCACTAAAGAAAATTATGAGGGATATTCTCGGGAGATTTGTAAAAGGAATACACACATCCAGGGTCACTGTTGCTGTAGCCACCAGGGAAGGAAACGAGTTGAGCAGACGTGGGGGCCAAGCTTCCTCCGCCGGTGATAATTGCTGTGGAAGAGATCATACAATCAGTGCTCATTTAATTGCCGAATAGATGATACGTACAGCAGGCAAAGAGTGAAGGGCGATGGTCTCAAAGCGGATCAGGTAGTTTCCACTGGGAACAGTCTTGGGAATGGTAGTAGTCCATGAGCTGTTGTCGGCAATCATCTTTCCAGAACCCCATGTCCCGCTGTAGACCGTGCCAGATAAGAGACCGGCTTGGTCGATCTTGAACTACACATGTAAGGCCGTAATGAGTTGTGTTGAATGCAAAATACGAGAAGCGGACTACTGACCCATTTGAGGGTGTTCGAGTTGACCGAAGTGCAGCCAGAGGACGGGCATTGAGCGAGGTATGTAAACTATATCGGGTTAAGCTCGAATAAATGTCGAAGTTTTGGAAAACTGGTATACCATTGGGCCAATGTTATGAGGCCATGGGTTGTTCCAGTAGGCCGTGATGGCAGTACCAGCAGCTACCGTGCCAGTAAGCTGAAGGGCACCGGCAGTTCCGTCGTCGTTGCAGGCGAGCTGAGAATTGGTGGCATCCGTGATAGGGTTGCTGAATGAGCAAATTGAAATCCCGCTACTTCCTGACGAAGCTTTTATTTACGCACTATGTCGACCAAGGCCTCTGGATCGAAGTCTGTCCGGTAGGAGAGTTGTACGGTTGCCAACCCCAGTACCACTGCCCGCTCCAGGAGTAGGAGAGGACACCGCCGTGAGCAGCAGCGCGTTCAGCACAGAGGGCAAGAGCGAGAGTAGCCAGTCCAAACATTTTGACTTGGGTTGACGACGCAGACTCCAAAGAAACGACTTCCGTCTTTTAAAGCTTTTCAGCGTTCCGGGAACTCGCAGCGCCTCTTCGCGTAAATGTCGCTCTATTGAATGAAGGACAGGGAGGCACCCTGACAAGACACTCTCATTGAGTTATTTTTGCACGGCTTGCGGGGAAATTGGTACTGACAGTTCTGTGGAATGACGGTTTTCGGAGAATAGACATAGGGTATTGAATGCTTGACGATGATCAGGTCTCACTAAGGTGACGGACCCGAGGGCGTCTGGAGGAAGCGTGATGAAGTCACTCGCCCCGGCGAATATCCGAGAATTGTGGATGCATCGTCTTTATGGGAAGAAGTCTCAACAAGTCCCGTGGGGAAAGGGTCCTGACTGACTTAAGTGATTCAAAATGTCCGTCGAGCACATGCAACCAGAGGAAAGTCCTTGAGCACTCCCCCTGTCATAGTCTAGATAATTTTGTTAAGATCAAAAGGGTGTTTTAAGCAACAAAATAAGCACCGTTGAGGTCCAGAGGGACATCACCATTATAGGCTTGGATATTTTTCGGTAGAAGTCATAGTGCCGAAGTGGTCGTTCCGCTTCCATGTGCATCGCAGACCCGATACATACTGCATTCAAAGACGAAATTTAAGCCCTGCCGACACCCTGATCGGCTTTCAGGCTTATTCTTCTGGACAACCTAATGAATCTAACTTGAGGGCAGTAAATTAGATAAAAGATCGCACTCGTGTAAGCAAATCTTCCTGAGGTTACTGTAAGTAAATGTTGGATTGCAGACACATGTTTGAAGTTCAACACACCGACGTTATAGCTCACTGATTCGATCCAAAGCAAGTGACGTAGCTCGTAGCTCCACTCGTCAGCACCGCAGGAGCAGTTTCTTCAATACTATGCATCAGTGTACACTTAGTCTTCTATTCGTTGACGAGGCTGAACCGGGACTAGGGCTTTCGGACAAATGAGAAGAGTGGGGAAGGACAAAGGTGCACGAGGTCGGTCGAATCACATTAATTCTCATCACGTGGATCGCGATAAAGAGAATCATGCAACGCGTCTCCTTCTCGCGTCCTGGGATATAGCTTCGCATGCGTTGACTCTATTTCGACTTTACATAAATGAAACGTTTGTTATGTGTATAAAATTGCAAACTTGCAAGCATCGTATCGTGTTGAGTTTTATATTGCTTACTCAAAAGTTGCTTAACAATTGCTTAGAAGTAATTTGTAGAGCATCTAAGTATCAATAATACCTGGCTGCTTTCTAAAGCATAGCTCTAATAGCTACACTGAGACGCCGTGTCTATTTGTTTTCTTTTCTGGACTCAATTCAAGTTGTTGAAAGCTATAGACAAGCTATATGTAGACCTCTAGTACCAGCAAGAATTTGAAAAAAATTCAAAGCTTCAGGATTGAACGATGGGAGGCGCTACACAGACACTTGCTATTATTCTTGGCCAGTGCAAACTTCGTCAAGCTCTTCAGGCAACGAATCCAAGTACATGCTGGAGCACATATGATCAGGCGCCAGCGGGACTCGGGAGCCAACGGTAATCTACGGGCCGAGTACGATTACGATTGTCACGCCGATGTGACCGGGGACAGCAATGAGTCATCGTATGTGACAGGCATACACTCTTGACCGACCGTCGTGTCTGGCGACCTCATTACACCTTTTCATTACTCTTTTTTTTCTTCTTCGAGTCGTCCAACGAACGAACCGAGGGAAGACAATACACCGCACTCCTTTCTGACCTTCTATACCTACCATGGCATCAGCGTACTATGAATTTTACAGAGGATCATCGTACGTGGTTTCCGGTGGTTGCGGCTACCATTTTCTGACCCGCTGGGATCACTGTCCTGGTTCTCTTCATCAGGATAGGCATGGCTCTGACGGACTCGCTGGACGAACTCATAACGAGCGGTGCAATCACGCCTCAGTTAGCGATGAAAGTGTTGCAGCAGGTGTGTGTGTTTCCGGCGCGCAGTTTTCGCTGTGGCTTGCTCGGTGGAGCGAAACCTTCATGACTACGTGGATGGTGTCTACTCCCACTGATGACCCACCCATATTCATTGTTGCACTATCTTCGCCACTTTGGTGGCTTACATCTCTTTTAGTTCGACAAGTCGCTTGCCGACACGATGGTCAAGCAAGTGAAGACGAAGACAACGCTGAAGGTGCGAGGCCAATGTCTTTCTTCCGACGTGTATCTGACTTGTCTATTCTCTTTGCCCCCTATGTTATTCTACTCATAGGGTCACCTTCGTACTTACCGGCTTTGTGACGATGTTTGGACGTTTATCATCAAGAATCCCGTGTTTAAAATGGAGTCGAACGAGATGATCAGCTCGCCCAAAATCAAGATCATAGCGTGCAAGAACGGCGACGCCATTGAAGCTGGAAAAAAGTAAGAGGGCATAGAGGGACTTTCTGCGATTGTCGGATGAATTATTGCGAGATATAGAGGAGCGTTTCAACCAAGGTGTGGGGGGTATTCCTAGAGATGCCCACCGTTCTTCTTGTACTGCAGCATTGTGCCTCTGCAGGCCTTCCGTGCACGATTTGCAAATTACGAGTCCTTGAACCTATGTATTAGTACGTTCCGCCCTCGTTCGTCATCTGTACTATGCCCATGCGGACACAACTTTTTGTCAACATATCATGATAAACCAATTATTAAAGTCGAAAGATTGTAGCATAATATCTTCTTTGTGGCTAAATTTCAAGGCCTAGAAGCAAATGTCGTGCATAAATCTAGAACAATACCGGGAAAGGTTCGTCCCTAAATCCCATTTGCAATCCACAGCTGGTGCTTGGCGTAACATATGCGACTGTACCATTTTCCTCTCTCCATATCTCCCCCGCGAGACACGAAACCGATCTGTCTTCGCTGATGCTTGACACGACCTGCAGAGTCCTGCAGATATCTGCGAACTCTCGGGCAATATCAAAGAATTCGTGACGGCCTCTTTGTATGACGGTCTCCGCGTTGTAGTACAGGCGCCGCAAGGTTCGAAACTCACCCAGTGCTGGAGAAATATTTCGCTAGTGTTGAATGCTATGTGAGCGTACTTGGACTCAGCGTGAGAGGTCGGTGTCTCTGACTTACAACAACGGATGGCTCATAGGCCTTCCCATGGAGCACTAATTCCTCCAGACCTGGGCTTGCTAGGGCTATCGAGGGAATGAAGCCCTCGAAATATTGCACTCCGAAATGCTCCGCTGCTCCATTTTCATTGAATACTCCAAATCCTGCCTCAGTCAGGAAAATTTCCAGAGATTTTAGATGGGGTAGAGGATTTTTCGAGATTTCCTGGAGAAAATATGGGACTTGTGCTTCCACAATATTATGAACTGAAAGGCCAATGAATTGAGGTAAGATGGGTGCCAATCCACGTGCAGCGAAAAAGTCGACCTAAGGACAGCATATGAGAAAGTGGAAGTGGGGATAAATTGCGGGCATATACGCACTCGAAGGTAACGAAGGTTAGGTAGAGGGTTCTCCCTTGCAATGCTGTCATCAAACCAAGCTGACCCGGTTGCAAAGTATAATTCTAAGCATTCCAACAAAGGATGGCGACGCCAAAATGTCATGGCTTCCGAGGTATGTTCAAGAAAGACCAAGCTTATACTGAGTGACTTCAACGCAGGGAATTCGAGGGATAGAAGCGAGGAAGATGACATGTCGATGTTGTTAAGCGCTAGCCTAGATAAAGCCTGACTCTTTTATAAAAAGCAACACAAGTGTATCAAGGGGTATTGTCTCTCACCTGCAGTGTAGGCAGCTGAGAAAAGACAAAATCGAAATCATACGAGTCTTCAATGGTGACGCTGCGAAGACGGGGACAATTTGTGGTTAGATCGTTCCAGAAGTGATCGTCGAATTGATGTAAGCGGAGTGCTTTCGATGCATATATGGCCCGACGGGGGTTTTGCATGCAAAGGCTCAGAGTCTTCAGCCGAAGGAGAGACCCCGTCGAGACAGCCTGCCTGAACACATCAATCAGGAAAGTAGGATCTTCGGAAGGACCTGTATAGAAAAAAAGTTCCGACATGATATGGAGCTGTTCGACTCTACCGCTAAAGTCGCTATTGGATAAGATCTTGTGCAGCACATCAACCGCATCTCGGACATTTCTGAGGATGATACACGAGCACAAAACCGGATAGATCGTGTAGTAGAGATAACGATTAGTGAGCAAGAGTGAATGCAAAGAAGATGGTCTAGCATGCAGCGGCAGATTTTCAGCAACGAGAGGGAAAAGCTCTGGGGAGAGAGCACAGAGAGAGCTCGGCGGTTCACTCATCGTGATAGTTCGAGGTCAAGAGTTGATCCTAGGGTGTGAGCTACAAACAATATGATCTAATCTAGTCGAACATCGAAACAGCCTGTCATAGGTGTTATCAGTGAAGCTTGATTTGTTGCGTCCTGTAAATGAATTGTTTTGAATATCTAATTCTAAAACATCAGCCGTCCAAGCAACGCACAGATCTTTGGCAGGCCTACCGACTTCCGGAATACAAGGACATCGTGCGACCACGTATACACTCGTATATGGCAAGCTGTCTTCAAGTCGCCCAGCATGTTCTATCCAAGATTCGAGGGGCATCAGAGATCATCGATCATAGACTGTGCGTCCGCTATGGTCCAGTAGCTGAATCGACATCGTGACCTTGAGAGTGTGGTCGTACGCGTATTTCGGTGGCCCTTGGACCATACTCTAACCCCGTGGGCGCTTCGCTCATCTTTCAACTTCGACTCGATAGCTCTGTTCGTCAATCCTTCTCTTAGACTTCCTCAGAATTGTCTCCCTTCCTTACTTCCAAACCGCCTTCCAGACCCCAAGCTCCGAGCTCAAGCCGACTTAGAGCGTCTCCTATATCCGGAACAAGGAACTTCATGGTTGGTCGGATATAAGAGACATAAACAAGCCTTGGATTGTGATCTTCAATCACTCAAGGTCCCGCCACTTCCTGCCCTCGATTATGCGGACCTTACCTACTCAAGATTGTCGCCTTAACGGCACACGCGTCGTCGCTAATGCACTTGCATTCTGCATTTTGCGCTGCCCTCTCCATTCCTCATCACCCCAGCAACACCCGATCCGACAGAAACCCGGTCTGGAGGCCGTTTTCCCTTTTGTTATCTGGACAGTACGACATGTCATGAGAAAGGATCGTCCGTTTTGTGCTTTGATTCACTCTGAGGGGCTGGATGGCATCAGAAAGGAAGAGAACCACGTCTTGGGCCTTCAAGATAACACGCTGTTCGCTGGCTGTTTGCCTCGTGTTCTTATGCCTCGAGGCTACTTACCATCGGGAATGTTGCCGGACCTTTGACTTTGGAGCGGAGCTCATATTCGTACCGAGCGGCGAGCGCTCACAAATACTTGATATTCTTCTCGCGTAAATTAAATGGTTGGTCTCGAAGGTAACGAGCTCACCCACAACAAAGGCTGGTTCATTTATGTTTTCTGGAGAATGAGGCTTGTTCGCAACGCTTTTGTCCCTTGTTTAGCCCGAACGCCGAGTGCCAGCGGAGTTTGAAATATCGGAAATACGAGGCGATTTATTGGCAGCCAAAGTGTCTAAGCTGGACTTCCCTTTCTTTTCCACCATTATATCGACCCTTATTATCCTGTCTATGGCACTACACAGTCTCGTTGAACCACCTACGAAGGAAGCTCTTGCAGGTGCACGACGCGCCCTGGAGACAACACGCGCCTCTGTGGAGGAAATTACCTCAAAAATCGACGCCGCGGAGGCTACGCTTGCTCAGATTGTACGCGAGTCTCAATACGCCATCAAGGAACTTCAAACTCGACGCACTGTCTTGGAAGACCAACTCTCAAGGACGTTAGCGTACCTCAGCCCTATGCGTAGGCTTCCGATGGAATTGTTGAGAGAGATTTTCGTGTGGAGCTTCGAGGTTCATCCTTGTTCGGCGTGGGTGCTGGCGGCGGTATGCACCTCCTGGCGGAGACTGGCCTTACGGATTCCCTTAATCTGGTCGAAAGTGAGTACATTTAGACTTTCGCCCTCCTCGTCGTACTACATTACACGGTCCGTATGGATCCGACTTGAATGTGGGAGTCCGTGCTGCTCAATTGTCCCTGTCTTCTCGCGTTATTTGCAGAAGATGCACGAGCTGTGTACGAGTGTCAACTTTGGACTTCCATTGTTCCTGCTTTTTGGTCGCTTCCGTGTTGGCAGACGGTCGGTTTTAGCGTGGTTAGCCTGGTCTGTTGGCCGTAGGCAAAGCCTGTGTCTATTATTAGCGTTTCTGTTTCCCCCATATTTTCCCCTTCTGAATCATTTGAACCGCTAAACTGACTACTTCAAGTAGATTCGCCTCATGACGAACCAACATGCCTCCGCAGACACGATCCGACTCTGGCTTGAACGGTCTGGCGACACAGTGCCCCTCGATATTGAAATCTTCCTACGGGTGACAAGTTCAAAGCCCAGTCCAGATCCTGCTTCCCTCCGACCAAGACGCACTTCTTCCTCGCCTTTAACACCAGTCACGCCCCCATGGAACGTGTCCTTTGCGTCTCAACAACCTTCTTCGCACTATTTCGTACCTAATCAACCTCCACCTCCACCTGTTGTCGTCATGCCTCCTTCCCCTCCCCCTCAGCACGATGGCTGGAGCCCCCCAGGCACCGAACGACAAGCTGTCTCTAGAGTCAGCATGCATTGGGGACATATCGCATTTTTCTATCTCGTTGAACGGATGCATCGCTGGGAACGCTTCGTATTCCGTTTCGATAAGCAGTTCACATCAATGGGAGCTTTAAAGTCCATAACCGGTACGGCCTCTTCTTTTCAATTGACATCAAGCAGGTGATTGACTATTTTTTGCTGACCGACATTCTTGATTCAGGGGACGCACCTCTTCTAAAAGAATTTGAAGTCTCAAGTGTAGAAGCGGCTTTCTTTGCAGAATGGCCTTGGCTTCCGAATGCGAGTTCATCTACTTCCGTCTCTCTTCCAAAACTGCGGACAGTCACGCTCCAACATGTCCCGTTCAAGTGGTCTTCGCCCATGCTTCACGACCTCTATTCACTCAACCTCCGTGGCCTTCCGACGTCACATCTTCCGTTGGATCGAATTCTGTCTATCTTGTCAAACAATCCTCACCTGAAAACGGTATCCCTTCACTTTCAAGGCGTCTTATCAGCCGTGTTGCCTCTCAGCGTGTTGACTCTACCGCATGTGACTTCTCTGACGCTTGGCGGCCATTACCTTCTCACACAGCTGCTTGATTCCCTTACACTTCCTAGTCTAGAGTCTCTGACGCTTGATATCGAAGCGAGGGACGCAATTGAGGATATCATCTCTAATCTTCTTACGAGATCTGGTCGGCCTCCTTTACAACATCTGTCAATAGCATATGGCGTCGCTGCCAATGCCGCTACATTCTACTACGGACCGGGGGGTCTCGTCATCACATGGACGGGACTTCTATCTGAGCTTATCCACCTCAAATCCCTATGCATCGGAGGCACCTCTCTTGACCCTCTCCTCACCGCCCTCGGCTCTCCAGAGGATGATCCAAATCAGACTCAGAACCTCGCCTGGGCATGCCCCTCGCTAGAGACACTCGGTCTGAAAAGCTGTCATGCTAATGCTGAGAGCGTGACAAAGCTTGTCCAGATGGTCGAGGCGAGGAATCCCGAACATGGGAGTGCGCATGCAGTTGGAGGCGTCACTCCAGTGAGGTTGAACAGGCTAGAGCTCTATGAATGTACAAGCTTTGGAGAAGATGTGGTGCAGTGGTTGCGGACGAGAATTGAAGAAGTGATTTGCGAAGACGCTGCAGCTGATAGGTGGGCATTTTTCCTTTCCCTTCACCATTAACTGGGGCATTAAATCTGTTACTCACGTTCTGCCTTTGTCTATTTGACAGATCTCCTTTGACACATCCGTACCTTTGACCGCCAATTCAGTACCTTTCCCCGCAATGCTTGCGTCACCCCTCATAAAATGAAAATGCGGCACCGATCTTCTTTTTGAAATGAAGTCCTGACTTATCTAGATCTCTTTGTCCTCTGTTTTTTGTTTACTCAATAGCGCGTCGCATAACTACTTACGATTACTCCCGCGCACTCATATCCTGTGTTTTGTGCTTGATTTTAATATGTTGTAAATCAGTCTGTATTTTTTCTGCTTCTTTTTTTTATTTTCTTCGCATTCTTTCTCATCCACACGTTCTTGGATTTGCTCCTCATAATCGCGATAATTACTGGTATTTTACATCTCTTTCCAATCCTTTCCGAGAAATTTGGCTAATGATCTACGGCTTTCTATCGCCTCTAACGGCGAACCCGGCCCATTTCTTCAGTTGGACCTTTCTCAAATGGCGCCGACAAGGCGCGACCCCGCGTTTAAGGAGGAAAAGATAAGATGAACTCACGCTATCAGATAATATTCCGCATGGCCATTATCTGATAAGACATAGATCCTGACGACATTTCCCTTGACTTGAATATAATTTCCACGAGAAGTAGTTGTTTGCGTCAGACTCCCATGAGACGTATCGGCGTTCTCGGATAAGAGTGCTTGGTAAATTACTATAGATTGAAGTCGTCTCTATCGTCTCTAGTACATGTCTATCGGTTAACGAGGTCTTTACTGTCCCCCACAGGTTCCGAGCAGTTCTGAGCGGAATTTGGTGGAAATCTGATCAGAACTGGTCAGAATTTTTGCTATTTTGGCAGAGGAATTGCTGCTTACATAAGAATTTTGATCAGAACCGATCAGATTGCTCAGAATTTTCTGATCAGATTCTGAGTGGAAATTTTCTGACTGCCATTTAAGGTAAGAAATCACCTGACTACATGAGCACATGACAATAAAATAATGCCCTCACCTGGAATTGAACCACAGGCCTCACAGCACATGACTCAAACAATCAGCAATAAACCAACTGCACCATAGAGGAATATATAACAAAGTATTATTAAAACAATATAAGGCCTAATGCTGGTAAATTGAAGACTACTACTATTATTATAGTCAAATAATTCATTGCAGCACATGTTCCAGAGTGATTTGTATGCTATCTGGTATCATTAGAATCGCATTTTTGAGCTGATTACGAATATGGTAAAATTACGTAAGCGCGTGTCCGTTTTTGGAACGCGCATGATGTATTTTGCGATTTCTGCTATGATAAAATACGAATTATGCGACGCTCTTTACACCGGTAGATTCCTCTCGATCATAGCTTTCTGGCGGTATATAATACATCGTGGGAAAATAAAA
>NHYE01005153.1:0-14776 GCA_002938385.1 Gymnopilus dilepis | reverse complement strand
TAATTACTAACCATAAAAATTCGTATAAGTGAGCAATAAATCTCGAATAATAGCGGAGTAAAATTGACGTACTACAAGCCATGGCGAGTTACGGATGCCTAATGATGATACAGCGAGCCACAGCGATAGAAGCAGACCTAAAAACCTGGATATATGCGTCAAGGTTGGCCAAAATCACGCTCCGGAAAGTCAAAGGTGTGCCATGAACCGCCGACTGCGGCAACTCTCGCTACTTCACAAGCAGCAAAGCGCACAGTCAGACACCGTCGTCCTCCATCCAACGGCCTCCTTCGTGCAACCTTCTCTATCCATAAATACCGATCCTACGATCGCCTTTCCAGTTAATGCACCACCAGCCATCACAGCCTCAGGGCAGAACATGATGCGAGTATATGCACTGTCCGCGGAGGACAGAAGCGGCGGAGCTGCAGTACGAGAGCGGAGACGAAGTCTGGAGAATGGATGGGAGTAAGAAGAAGTGCTGCGCAGCGAAAGGAGGTCGAATAGGTGAAGGAGGACAAGAAAGGTCTCGGATACGAGCCAGGTAGGCTGGAAAGTAAGGACGCCGCCCACTGGGATAGACTCAATGCGAAACGCAACAAATGTCGGAAGGAAGTACGCTGCCGCAGACAGACACAAATGACATGGCACTTTCAGCCCTTCCCAACCTCAGGCCTCATCGGCTGTCGATACCTTGCCAGGACATGCTTCGTCGTGGCCACCACGCCCTCACCGATCGTTCAAATATTGTGAGCATCCCTCATCAGAAGCCCACGGACATCGCCTAGACCTATTTCGGCCCAGCGCTGAGCGTGATGTATGCTCGCGCCAGACGAAAGATAACACGAGAGATCGTAGCAAATCCCCCTGGACTCTGATGAAGGATGCGACAGGGGTCTGAAGGGCCAAGGGCGTGGGGTGGCCATCGAGCTAGAGAGCATATACGGTCTGAAGAGGGTGGTGAGAGTTAGGAGTCGATCCGGCGAGGGATTGAGGGCTGTGAGAGAGGAGGTGTGCGCATGGCGAGATGGGCGAGGTGGTGGTGGTGGTGGTGATGGTGAAAGCGGGAGGAGAGACATTTCGGTCAGCGTGATGCGCTTGTAAACAACGCGTGACGTCATTAAGCACGTGTTCCCAGCTTCTGCGCGCATCGCCATCGGATTGACATCAACAGCAGTCGACTTGTACGCACTAGTGACTATGTACTTACTTCCAGCGAAGAGGCCATTATCGTGAAATCGTTCGCCCATCAACAACAAGCTCGAAATCCTCGTCTCTCCTACTCAAAAAGCTCAACCATCCTCCCTCCGTGACACCCGGACAACCACGAAGTTCTAGGCGCCTGAAATGAGGACTGGTCTGCGATGTGCGCTCTAGGACAGCGTCCGTGATGTCAGTATCATCCAACTTCAAGACTTGCAACAGAGGGAACGCCTCTCCCAATAACCATGGGTAACGCCAGTGGTGGTAGGAGAACTTCACTGCATATAGCTCTACATGAGTGACGGAAGGCGATCGCTCCGACAGAAGTCGCAGAGCATCGGAAATGCCCAAAGCGAGTACGTCGCTCCACATGAGAACCCCGTCTCTCCGAGTATCAAAGCAGACGTTCTGCAAAGACGGCGCGACAATCCTAGCCAGTATATCGAGTCCCCAACCCGGAGCAGAGATATCCACTGAGCGGAGCCGCTTGCTTTCGACGAGTGGAAAACCGGATGTATTGAAGTACGAACAGGTATCGGTAGATTTGAAAGTAAACGACTCGAGGTTCACCAGCGCACCCAGCAACTCGAACACCATCTCGGGATTGAGCTGTCCATGAAACGGTGACCTGGCGTCCAGCGTGAGGTGCGTCAGGGAGGGAAAGTGGATAAGGGCGCAGGACCTTTTTCGCGGGAGAGGGTACACTGGGAGGATGAGGTGTGCTAGTCGTGGTGCTGAGGAGAACGTGGTGCGGTACACGAGGGAGTCGGAGAAGACCCACGGCGATAAAGCTCTCAGGCTTATTGAAAGAACCTCAAGCAGAGGCGCAGGCTGATCTCGCCCGATCTCCTGGACGAGGTGTTCGGCATCTTCATGCTGCTGAACATGCAGTTCGAGCAGGCGAATGCGGTGCAGATGAGATGCGATGAGTCGTGCGACTGGATGCATATCTTGTACCATTGAACCGAGCACGGTGAGGTGTATGTCCAGAGGTAGGGCTCCAGAATGGGATATGTAGAATTGAACTTGAGCAATATGGGGTGTGGTTATTTCAATCCGGGTCCATAAATCGTAAATGCTTGTCGCTACTTGATACCAGGTCCGGTTGGTGAGAAGGATTCGAGGTCGACAGAGAGCCGTGTTGTCAACGGCTACGAGCTGGCGGAAGATTGTTGTCCATAGTTCTGGTGGAAGGTCTGGCATGCGCTATAGACCTCGTAGACAATGTGTTGCAGCAAAAAAAGAAGAGTTAAGGCCTAAGAATTCGAATCGCAGGGAACGAGATGATGGAGGACGATTCAAGCAAGTCGATGTTTGCTCGATGTTGCCTGACGCGACTCAAAGCAAATACGACCACATAAACCCGACGCGTCCGCTCCTCACTTCTTTTTTACGCGTTGCTTCAACCTCCCAGATACCCCCATCCTCGAAATGCCTCCACGATACACCAGATATCTTGCCAACCCACCAACATATCAACCATTCCCCGAACCCCCAGAACTGGGCGCAGTTCCGTCACCCGTAAGTCCCCACCTCTGGCCCACAATTCCGTAATTGCTAATTGCTGGTATGAAAAGATCAAGGAAGGGATATATAGCTATTCTTCAACGGGCTTTACTGTCATGGGGTACCGCCCGAAACGTCCGAGCGAGCTGCTAGCTGCGATTTCGGAGCAGTATGAGGAGCGGGAGCTGGATCGGTTTGGGCGGAAGGTGAGAGGCGGGCGAGGGTCGAAGAAGGGGAAGAAGTTCTTCCATGTACGCGTTTTTCTTCTACTTTGTGAATGTCATTCTGACCATTGTATACTATTCATGATAGGCACATTTGACATGGTACGGCCTTACCTACGAAGAAACCGATACAGTCCAGGAATTGGAGGAGAACCTACTTCAAGCTATGAGTGTGCGCCCGCCGCCTGTACTCCCTCCAGAAATCTACGCAGTCGAAGAAGACATGCGCACGCAGTGGCTGGGAGCCGCCTCCGCACATCAGGACAGGTCGGTAACATTGGTCAACGTTAACCCCTGCCCATCCTGCACTGACATTGATCATTCGATTTTAACAGGCTCACTGATTCCCTCGTCCGAGACGGCAAGACGATCCACACCTCCGAGCTCCTCGCAGAGCTTACAGGCGCAACCACCCCCACGGACGACTTCTTCGCCCACCCAAACACCTTCTTCTCCAAATACTTTCCCCGAGACGCCCCTCGAGACCGCGTCATACTCCTCCTTGCGGTGGATAAGGGCGGCGAAGACGATGTGTGGTCCTTCGCGAGGGATATGTATAAATTCGAGGTGGTGAGAGTCGAGAGGTGGGTAGATGAGAGGGGGAGGGGACTGGGGAAGCGAGAGAGGATTTCGGATTTCGTGATTGGGAGAGATGCGAAGGCTGTCAAGATGAAGGCGGAGGAGGTGAGGCAGGATGGTGTCGATGCGGCTGCTCGAGCACGGTATAGGCCTTACTGACAACGTTCCGCCAACTCTCCGTCGTGTATCTCGTCATATTGTTCCATATTGCATTGCTTGTTTCTTGTACAATCACTAATGCTACGTGATACCCAACACTTCATACAATCCAGCCGCGCGCGAACGACATCTACTGAACACGAAGGCAGTAATCATCCAACGCTTCCCTAATCTTCACATAGACTGGAGCCTCCGCATTGATCTTCTCAATAAACGCCTGGAAAATGACATCTTCAATCTCCGAAGTGAAAAATTCAAGCACCACAAAATCAAGATACCTGTTCGTCAGGATCACCTTGGCTCTCCAAATAGTCATGCAAAGTAGCCGCATCGGCGTTGAGCTGTGATAAATCAGAAAATTACTTCGTATGCAACCATGTATAACAGAGCATAGAAAAGAACCTTGTTCCAAATCGCGTCGAAGTTCCCTATCTTACCAATCTGAGCGGAGAACTCCTTGACGAGCAGGGAAGTCGCCTGGGCAGCTTCTTTAACCTGGACGTTCTTCTTATCAACGTCTTTCTTGATGTCTGCGAGTTCCTGGATCTTTGCGTCCAGCTCAGCCTTGGACTCTATGGACGGGACGGGAGGTCAGGTATTTGACTTGGATAGTGAGAAAAATAAAGAGACTCACTCTCAATCGCAGCATGGCCCTCAAAGAACTTTCCTATAGCGGAGACGGCAGTGAAGATAGCAGCGAACTGTCACAGTATCAGCCCATATACAAGTCAACTTGTCAGAAAGCATACTTTGAACGGTTTGGGGTCAGTATCAGCACCATTCTGAGCGACGCCCATTAGAAGATTGAATGAAAGGTAGGAGTAAGACGAATTTGACGAACCTCGTTTTTGGTACCAGTAGGAGTTGCCGATGTCGTTGCAGGCTGGACTTTCGTAACAGGTGTGGCTGGCTTTTTGAACGTCTTCAACTGTACAAGTCGTCAGATTTGTCCGAGTACTCTATAATGTAGATAGACTGACCACATCACGACCCGTCTTTCCCAATCTATCTTGTAACGACGGGCTAGGGGTTAAAATTGTAAGTCCTATGAAGTAATATTTGAAGGTTCGGACATCTAAGCACTCACTTAGACTTGACAGCTTCAGCGATCCTTGCGATTTCATTATTCAGCTGCTCGACGTCCTTGGTATACTGTGCGCTGATCTGCGACTCCAATTTGGAAACACGATCCCGAAGGGTCACCAGGCCTTTCTTGACGTCGTCGACTTCCTTTGAGAATGGGGCCGAGTTGTCGTTGGCAGCATCCGAGATCTGAGTGATGTGACGAATTAGAGAAGAAAATGGAAGTTGAGTTTGGCTGATCAAGTACCTTGCGTGCCGTTTTCTTGACGTGGTCGAGCCTCTTGGCGAACGGGTACTGGGTGTTCTGCGCAACGGGGATGACGACGTCGACAAAGTCTAGAGCGTGAGCTGCATGAGAATCCGGACTAAAGGTGCAGTCAGCTAGCTCACTTTTGATGTCAGCATTGAGCTTCGCAGCAGATTCACGAGAATGGTTCAAGAGATCAACGTATTTCTAATATGTGTACTGTCAGAACGACCGGCCACAGGAAAGTGCAGACGCGCCACAAGAGGGTGCTTGGCTTACATTATCAACAACTTCCAGCAGAGCAGCAAGATCAGTCCCAGCGTCGTTATCCACATGCTGGAGGACAAGATTGGCTTTGCGCAGGGATTCTTGAACCTCAAGGGCGTTCTTCATCAAGTTGGAGATGTCGTCCGTGACGGACGGCGCATCGTAAGCTGGAGGGTTGGTATGTGCGAAAGACATTCTGATGTTCAAGATCTGATTCCAACAAGCTGAAGAAGTTATTGACGGGTGTGCTCTGGTGAGGAGCTTCTCTGGTTCAGAGACCCCCCTTATATATGGATGATGAAGACTGGAGCGTACTTTCTAGGTCGTAGTAGACTTCATGAATTTTGAATTTTGAGTCATACGACGCGCCTCAAAGGACATGACACGATTTCTTCTTCTCAGAGTGCCTGAGTCTTGACAGCAATTTGGAGAACGCAAGGGACGTTTTGTTCACGATAAGCGTTGGGACGTAAAGGTTTTTCCCAACGAAACAAAGGGAAGAGGTCGGACAATTGAGGCCCCGCTCGGTCCCTTACGGCGGCATCTCGGCAATCAGTCATGACGCACGATTTTTTGCTTCACGTCTTCCAACCTTCCTTCCATGATACTACACACCCTCCCAACGTGTCGACTCGCTCTGCCTCTGTCTTTTCGATATCGTGCCTAACAGGAACGAGTTGTCATGCTCCGCCGCCACATAGCACCGCGAGGGAAGCCGGTTCCTTGGTCGTTGGAGTTCTAGTCTCCAGTGGTACGCGTCGAGAACACGGCAACCCTGACCTTGTTCATTCACTCTTATCAACACTTGCAGAGCTTAGTCGGCCCACTGTATTCTGGGACCTCAATGGACCTCAGATTCTATCTTCGTGATCTTAGTATGTTCGTTCAGCGGGCTGTCTGGCTCTATCCGCCTTCAAAACGTCCCGTACTCTTCTGCACAAGTTGCTTTCATTTCCTGTGCGGTTAGTACTCTAGAAATCGGGAGTGCTCGGCGGCATTATCGATGAGGAACGCTCCAAGCGCCACTTGAAGCCGTCGCTAATTTCTTGCTCTAGCCCATATCACGAAACGCCAACAAGAACTGCAGAACGGGTCTGAGAGGTCATTTTGACAGGATAATTGATATTCTCTCTCCGCACGGTGCTTGATACGCGGACGCGATGAGTTCACTCATGACACTATCCTGTCAGCTCTTTCTTTTGTCTAGATGTCGCCACCTTTGCCGAAGGAACCATCTTCCATGTGCCTGTACGCTTGATCATTGGACTTGCGATTCAGACATATTCCCCTGTTTTCGCTCTTATCCGCCACATATAAAGGGAAGCTCGAGTCGTTCTGAGTTCGATACATCCCAACCTTACTGCTCACATCGTCAGATAACTTGCTCTTCATCATGGCCACTACTCTTGCTGCTGATTCCGACCTCGACCGTTTCATCAAGAACCTTGAAGCTAAAGGCGGCATCACGAAGGAACAGGAAAAGGCCGTCAAGACCAGCGTCAACCAGACCGTCAAGGATGGGGAACTTCGCCAGAAGGCCAATGAAGAGCTCAAGCGCATGGGGGAGAGCGTCGTTGCAATGGAGACCGACTTTGCCACGATTGAGGATTTTGTCCGACGGCTCGATGACAAGAAGGTTATTCTCGATGAAAGCAAGAACGTCAAGTTGTATGCTCCACAGTGGGGAGATATTCATAATGCGAATAAGCCTCTTTCTCTCTTTTGGTAGTCAATGACTGACAAACTCATCATCAGTCCTACACCGCTCTCATGCGCGACTGCCAAAATACTGCCATATGGGGCATATCTTGTTCAAAAAATCAAATTGAGAGTTTTCACGCAGGTTTCGTAATTTGCCACGTAGGTTCTGTGAAATTTCTGTAACTTTGAATCAATATACGTAGGTTCGTATTTATTATACATATGTTCTCGGAAGACAGCGTGAGGTCAGTCAGCGAAGCACGTAAGTCCAATGATAAAAGCACGTAAGTATGTTCGTCCGAAAGAAGAACGTACGTTTATCAAAGTGTAGCCAATGCCTCTGTAAGTGTCCCAATACACGTAGGCCTACAAGAAACGATGTATGTCACGGCAATATACAATGGAACACGAGCGAGATAAGGCTTGACTAGCTGACTACCTGTCTCTCAGCCAAATTATGTTCTCACGATATTTGTTGAGATTCTACATCATGTTTTCAAGGCATAACTCCTCGTATAAGAGACGCCATTCTGAAGTAGGCCATATTCCGCGCCCGTTAGAATTCAGAGCTGGCAAAATGGTTGATTTCTTGCTAAGATCGTAGCCTTGCATTGTCGCGTCCAAAGCAGGGTGTCGATCTTAGCTTAGATAGGCAAACGAGAATGTAATTATGCTTATGCATCGGACGGGAATATAGCCTTGTCGTTCAAGTAGTGCTGTTAGTGAGTACGGTCACTCGCCAGAGGAGAGGTCATACCAGCTTTGTAGCATAACTTGAGGCCTGCTGGGGAATACGCCGTTTGGTCAGCCATAGATTTTCAACGGACGTAACTTGTGACTATTACTTACTCAATATTGCTTGATGGTTTGAATTCTGTTAGCGGCAGAGAAGTCAGTACTGCATGGTTGGACATTGAGAATAATGTTTACAATAGGAAGAGCTTTTTGTAGAATCGACCCAAAGTGTGGGAGATCTAGAGGAGCAAAAGCGGCGCCTAAAAGAAGTCATGATGAACGAACTTCTCTTACGCGGGCATGAGTATGCTAACCATGCACACAACATTGTAATCGACATGCACGGGAATGTACAGAGCAACTAGAAATCCAAACATACAGTGGAGTACCAGAGGAACCAACATACAGAGAATCCGAACTTACGTATGTGATATCTGAACCTACATGGCACTGATGTAGCCAACATACGGTAAATAGCAGAGCACATACGGAGATTTTAGAGCACTCAGAAACATGCCGATACTTCCCTAGAAACCTACGTGTGAGAGCCAAAAAAAGGTACACGTGTTTGCTGTCTTTTTTGAACAAGATTTGCGCCATACTGCCACGAAACTCAGAGCCAAGATGATATGTAAGTGCAACCTGTAAATTTCTTCTCATCCTCGATCATCGATAACGCGGAGTAGACCTTACAGATGTCCTTGTCCCGATCGCCGAGAACTCCAATTTTGCACTTGCAAAGAAAGACAAAGCGATCGACAATTATATTCTGGTAGGATTTCCCTGGTACGTTTCACGATTTTATGATCGCTCACGTCACATATTTCTAGGACCTGGAGCAATTTGCGGATAACGGAGACAAGAATGCCACAGGCTTTTTACGCATCAGGCAGCGTGTAAAAAGTTTCCGCGACACCCTGAACAACGAAGTCCAGCAGCAACAAATTCAGGTTCAGGACGAAATTAACAGAATCATAGCTAAGATCGACGCACTGCAGAAGGAACTTCAGGAGTAAGTCATCAATTGATCATCCTGACGCTTCTACTGACTGTCATTTGAAGGTCCTCCGGCTTTGTGAGATTCATCATATGTCCATGACCAAACCGTGATTTTGTCTAAGCGTGTGATCCCATAGTTCAACAAAATTTGGTCTACGCTCAAGCTGGCGGGCCCTAATATAGCCACGACCGGCAAAGCAACTATCGCAGCTGCTGGCACCGCAGGAACTATTATCGCAACTGCTGGACTAGCTGCGCTTGCTCCTGTTGCAGGTATCGGTATCCTGGTAGGTTTTGTGGTCACTACCTATGCGCTCAATATGAAACAATCTTTAGGCTGCAGGCCTTGCAGGGCTCGGGTTTTCGACACTTTCAGCGAATAAAGAACGACTCGCTAAGGAACATGGTATGATACAGTCCGTTTTCTGTTGCAAAAATAGACACTGACACGTGTATTTAGCTAAGAAGGAGGAACTTGACGGTCTTGTCCGTCAACGCGACGAACTTCTCGCCCGTAAAGAACACCTTCAGGAAGTCCTTCAGGAACTCAACAAGCTTGGAACTGTCTTCGACGATCTAATCACGAGGTTGACTGCTATGGAGAGTATCTGGAGAATGGTATGCTTAATTGTTCCGCTGTAGATACTGGGTAATGGCTCATATTCTGCCAAAGCTCGTAACAGACGCCAGGAGCCTCAAAGAGAGTTTGCATTATGTAAACGGTGCTGATGACGCGGATGTACGCATTTTTCTTGACATGATTCCACTGCGAGAGCTGAATTAATGCTCTCAGATCTTCGAAATGACCGTTACATCTGCTAAGGACGTGTATACGACTTTGGCAAAGGCGTTGGACAGCTATGCGTTGGCTGTAGCGCCCAACATGAAGTAATCACGCCCTCCATATGCCGTACTTTCGCAGTCAAGCCTCTGCACAATTTCCTTGTAATACCATGCCTTGATCGCTCTTGAATTTCATGTGAAATACCATTCTTCTGCAGAAATTCATGTTCGTTTAGATGGTTCAATTCTCGGAGGAGCATCAACACTTGAGGTCACTATTCAGATAGCTCATTCAAAACATAAAGTAAAATCAGAGGACCTGTGTCCAGAAATTCACCTGTGCTGCTCTGACAGTGGTAATTTGGTTGAAGCAGACATATCTTCGTGAGGATGTCGAATATGTATGACAAAGAAGAGCAGGGAAAAAAAGGTTTTGCGGCTGAAAGTCAGCGGCCCGCCCGGGTGGCATAGATGGATCAGGCAGTGTGACGCGTCACTGAACGCGTTTCTGCTTTCAACCTCGATGACCAAGCTGCGCCGTTTGAAGGGCTTCCCTGCCGACACACACGAGAGTTCCGACAGCAAGGAGCTTGTAGGACCTCCGACATGCCAGCACCTCTGGTATCCTCTCGATTCACGTCTGTCTGTCGTCCACCGAAATGCACGGCATCCCGACTGAGGAGGTCCGAATATTTCGCTCTGATACACCGCGCCTGTTGTCCGTTGTATACAGATCGACTATAAACCGCCCTCTGATTTGAAAGCAAAACCGCTTATTCCTGTGTGTGTTTCTATTCATAGACGCATCAGTCAGCAATTTGCGATGGATTATTGAGCAACAAGAGGAGTATGAAATTGTGTCTGGCTGATAGGTACGCTTGCTAGTGTCGCCATCTCTTCCTGGAATCGTGAAGCTGACTACGCCAGATATAGTTGCATCGCGCTTAGCGGGATGCGTCACTCTCCGTCTGCGATTACTCACCTTTTTAGGATATGTCTATGTCTACCCTGCCCTGTGCTATAAAACCCTCGCGAGTCTTGAGATACGATCTCTATCATCATTCTGAATCACCCACTACAATATTACTACACCTCAATCCACCAATACCGACCTCATCTATGATGCCGACTCTCCAAGCAGGCTCGCATGTCCTCGTCACAGGCGCTAACGGATATATCGGCTACTGGATTGTCCGCAAACTCCTCGAACAAGGGTATACCGTCCGAGCTGCTGTTCGCTCGCTTGCTAAAGGCCAGCCATTGAAGGATTACTTCAGCTCTTATGGCGATAAGCTCGAGCTCATTGCTGTTCCTGACATCACCAGGGTGCGTTGGCTATTCAATTCTAAGATTACCATATTTGCTCATAACGAACTCTTCTTTTATACAGAACGGTGCTTTCGACGAAGCTGTCAAAGGCGTAGATGGAATTATTCATACCGCTACCGCCTCGGACTTTTCAATCGTCGAACCTGAGGGTACGTTTTTTCAAGCCTTCTTGTACTCGCTAAATCTGACTTCAAATCTCCTTCATTCTAGACTGGATCAAGCCCGCGCTAGATGGGACACTCTCCGTCCTAGAAAGTGCGAAGAACTTTGGGTGAGCATTTTCGTACTTATATCATTTCATTCGCTCTAATAATTTCCAACAGCGACAAGCTTCAACGTCTAGTCATCACATCTTCAGTCGTAGCAGCCGGCTTCACTGACTCTCCACCCACCGTCCGCATCACCGAAGAAGACTGGAATGACCTGGCCGTAGAGATCACGAAATCCCAGGGCAGGGACGCACCTGTCATGATCAAGTACACTGCTTCAAAGGTACTTGCAGAAAAAGGCGAGCATTTATATCGAGTCACTCAACAACAAAGGCTAACGTTCTGCATGCTGACACAGCTGCTTGGGAGTTCTACAACAAGCACAAGAACAACCTTTCTTGGGAACTTGTTACCATACTCCCTTCACATGTTCTTGGCGTAAGTTTCGACCATGTCATCCTTCCAGCCATAAACTCACGAGTACGTTCTGCTCCATAGCCCGCCCTTCAACCCCTCCAAGGACCTGAGACCCTGAACGTGTCTCTGTGGCTCTTCTACGACGCAATCACAAACCCACAAAAAAGTGACGAAGAGCTCAAGGGCACTTACAACTACATCCACGTCGAAGATATCTCACAGGCGCATGTTGCCGCATTGCAGCGGGCAGAAGCTGCAGGGGAGAGGATTATCGTTTCTGCTGGAGCGGAGACTTTTCAAGGCACACGTAAGTTTCATTACTGACTAATGTCAACAAATGCTAACGACTTTCAATCTGATTCTTATAGGCAATCTCTTGCGCCAGCTGAGGCCCGAGCTCTATGAAGCCAAGGTGCTCCCGGTCGGAAATACCGCACTGGACGTAACACCGGCTTACATCTACAATATCGAGAAGGGAAAGAAGGTTCTCGGGCTAGAGTATGAAAAAGAGGCAAAAATTCTGAAGGACACGGTGGAATTCTTTGAGAGCAGAGGGTACTTCAAGAAGACTATATCAGCATGACCAAAAGGATTAGAACGAGAAAAAATTAGACATTTATTGTAGATTGGAAGATTATAATTTCAAGATAGTCGGAATGGATAATCTTCTTTGTACGAGATATCAGAGACTCTGAAGTACATGCGAGTTTGAATTTATGATTTCTTTCGCTCCAAGTGAACACTATGATTAAGAATTGACGGGTAACACAAAAGCAACAATGCCCTCATTGACCCAACCAAGCGAAACAAATCCGTCTCTCTCTGTCTCGACAGTAGTATACCAATGATCTCCCTCCGTTCCCTGGGCCAACGCAAAAAGCGGTATGCTCCCGCAGACCTGGGTCGCATACACATACGCCACAGGTCCGAGGGCCTGTAAACCTGCAACGCTGGGGGTCGTCCCGTCAGTCGCGATCACATAGCTGTAATCAATGGTCGTGGGATTGTACATCGCCCAGAGTGGAACTGTAAATTCCTGAGGCATTGACCAGGCCTGGAAGACGACTTGTCCTTGGACTTGCCAGTCCCCGTGAGTAACAGTGTCTGTGGAGACGAATGCGAAGAGGCGTTGGAGGACGTGCGCTGTGCTTGATGGGCTGTAGCCTTCGAAGTAAAGCTCCGTCTTGGTGGGGTCGGCACAGGTGTTGGCACTTCGGACCTATGAGAATTTCGACGGGCGTGAGGTAGGTCTTACGCCAGAGTATATGCGCAACGAACCTCAACAGAAGCTTCGGAAGGTATGGCCATGCCACAAACAGCAGAGATACTGTGGGATATCGCAGCTAAGAGCAAAGACGCGATAGTTATCCTCATGTTGAATTGGCAGGGACGACGAGAAGCAAACTTGCCTAACGGTGAAATTTATACGGATTCCTGGCAGTATTTCCGTCGAACGCTGTCTCGGCCATCACCTGCGAAAGTATCAGCATGAGAGATCCCAACAAAAGATAAAAAGACAGACCATCTGATATGTCGACATGCCACACATTTTTGATATACTTGGAGGAGCTGAGCTGGCCGAGTCGTTTGTCATGTTCAGAATACAATTGAGGGCAGAATACCCCGGCTTGTCGAGCGACTTAAAAAGCTCCGATCCGCGAGATCCGCAGGGCCCTTTTGTCCAGCGACATCAGACGGAGCGGATTGACAGAACGACCCATGCGATCGGACGCGAGAGGTCTCACGATGTGCCAACGCACTCTGAAGGTGTCAAGGGTGCACAATTGCAGGCGAGCCAGTCATACATCGTGGTTGAAGAATACGAATGTGGTCATTCTCTTTCGCCATCCTGCATAATGAGGGACCCGAACAAGGCGCTGAGTGCTATTACAGGCCTGTAAATGGCAAATGGGTTTGAAGATAAGCCTTGCAAGAGCAAAAGACTTGAAGGTTGAAGCTCAGGACTTACCTCTGGGTTCGCAGAAGACGATCGGATAGAATGCAGGCTGCGCAATCTCCATTACAAGCAGACGGAGAAAAGACAGATGGCAAGTGGAATTGGCGTAGTTGGTTGAACTGGAAAAGCAAGTTGACACGCAGTCACAGTTTTGATGACACAAAATGTTTGCCAAGGCCAATAAAGCCAAATAGCAATATTCAATTTCCGCGCTGGCGTCAAGCTTGAGACCTCCGACCTACGTTCAATTTTTTTCGTCGGCTTTCATCTCAACTACTCTTCAACTGTAGTCCTTTCTGTGCATCACATCAAGGATCTGGGGAATGGGCTCTACTGGAATCCGTCGACTGCGCCGTTTGCGACCTTACCAGCCATTCCCAGTACCTCCGGATGTCCTCGTGCTGCCGAAGCCAGTACGTATACTGCAACACCATCTTCTGATCAGCATAATGCTCAAACCAGAATCCCAAAAAATCGTGCTATTAGATTGAGGAGAGTGTGTACGGATACTCCTCTGTCGGACTTTCAATTTTGGGATCTGCACCCAAGACACCGGATGAGTTGCTTGAGCTTATGGCACAACAGCGGCCAGGGCCCCGAGGTGGTCGTGGTACGAGGAAACCGAGGAAGTTCTTTCAAGTGAGTACACCCTGCTATATTCTCTTTGCTGTAGTGGCTGACAGAAAACACTCCTGTTGCGCAGGCACACCTGATGTGGTACGGGATAGGCTTCCACGAACACGAGTCTGTAGATGAACTCGAAGGTTGGCATTGGGCGGCTATGTCTTCTGATCCTCCTCCGACTATCTATGCAGGATTATCTCAAGTAGACGCTATCATGCGCCAGAAGTGGTTGGTTGCAGCAGCAGAGGAACAAGCACGGTACGTTTCCTTCCTCTCTTGTACTCAAGAATAGATCTCAGTCGATGAAAAACTATCTGCAGGGTGATGTCATCTCTCATACAACGAGGAGCCACGGTCTACACTTCGGACCTCCTAGCCCAACTAACGGGTGTCTGGCAGCTAACGGGTCAATTCTTCAAGGACCCGGATACTTTCCTCCGAACTCACTTCCCCTTGACTGCTCCTCCTCAACATGTTCTTGTTCTCCTGGCTGTCGATGAGGAAGCTGAAAATGAGGTGTTCGAATGGGCTGCCGATGTTCATGAATTATGGGTTGTCAAGGTGGATAATATCTACAGAGGAAGTGGGCGGAGTCAGGGTCGCTTCCCGGATTTCGTGATCGGCAAGGATGAGCAGGCCGTCAATGCCAAGGCCGATGCAATCGAGAGGGAGAACATTGCAGCTGCTTGGACATTTCGACGTTGATAATTGTTGGAATAAGTCGGTGGTCAGCCACTACCGACGTTTTCCCGAG
>NHYE01005152.1:0-14762 GCA_002938385.1 Gymnopilus dilepis | reverse complement strand
GTACGTTCCTGAGCTAGAGAGGGGGTATTGTGCGAGCATCAGTGATGGTCGTAAATAATCACACCGGTGAGCTCAATGTCTTTTCTTCATATCACTTTTTGAACTCCTCGCCTTTTTGTACACAAGCTTCAAGGTGGTACATGTGGTTTAAGATTTCGGAGTTCCAATCCCGTACATATGCATCCGAGGCATTACTAGCGCATCACCCTCAAGATAGATCGCCTACATTGATCTTCCAAAGTTGTCAAAACCCTGACGGATGCCATTACCCTTTTGGCCAGCTTTGGACAGCTTCAGCCGAAGTGAACATTTATGCCCTCGCTGGCGTGTTGTTTCCCAGCCAAAATGCGAGAATTCCTGAATATCGTTGTATTCGACAGCTTTTGCTCTCACTCTCAAAACAAGCAGTGGGCGTCCTTCTCATTTATCACCCCGCCATTGCCGCTTGTGCTGGACTGGGGCTACATACTCTTTTGGCCTTGACCTCCGCGTACGGCGGGTCTTGAGGTCGCCACCTTTACTTCAATGTAGAATGAATCAACGCCTGTCAAGCAAGGCGTTCTCTAGCCCAGGGATTTACGCATACTGGAGACTTGCATGCTCGGTACAGCCGCCATGACTGCTGCCGACTCTGTTTAGGCAAATCTTGGGTTTTTTCTGGGTACTATAACCCGGCGGATGCATGGATTGACTTGAATCGGGCGATCTTACCAGGTAAGTCATTCCTGGCTTCCTCCTAATTTGGGGCATGCTGACATTGATTGGCTTTCTCTCGTGGCTCTCAGCTCTAAGGCGGCGCAGAGTTTCCCTGGTTCTGTGGACAATGTCATGAGGGTCTTAAGTCGGGATTCAAATATTCAGCACAGCGACCAGCACGACCTCTTGCACATATCCCAGCCAAACAAGGCCGCTATTGACCTCGCGAGAGATCTTTTGCTTTTCGTAACGTTTGGGCCGGGTCACCGAGGGTCAAGGAATTCGATTCTCACCTGGCGAGCCTATAGTTTATCCCATTTGGAACATCGACGTGTCCTGCCGGTAAGTATCTACGCCTCTATTTTGTTCTAATAACAACATCCTCCTACCGTCTGGCTACGGCATCCAGCATTCCATTCTCCCAATCACTTGGCCTGGGACGGACTATCGGGAATGCTTGTACTCCCATACTCTAAGTCTATTAGAAGGCTCAACAACCCTATCTGACTATGTCCCCCCTTCCTCAGCCGAATGAGGTTAGATATTCTTACAGCGCCGCACCCTCGATTCTTCCCACCACCCCAAAGAGTCCTTGTTAAAGCCCTCGCGCTTTCCGTACCGTACCCCTTGCGAACCTGCCTCGCTGCTCAGTCCTTTGAGCCCTCTTGACAGCAATTCAGGTCCCTCGACAATGTCTTCACCGCCCCAATTTCCATATCACACTATGCACATCTGTGGGCACTGCTCAGCTCCTCTGCCCCGTCCCATGCGATGTTCCAGATGCCTCTGCCGCTCTTACTGCGTCAGTCATTGTCTCTTCCTTGGTGGTTCACTGAACATCCGTTGTAGGATTCCGCTTGTCAAAAGAGAGATTGGAAGCACCATAAGCAATACTGCAACGACAATCCGGACACACACGGGCCCAGTTATGAGACAATCAAGTCTTACGATTATCGCTTTATGGATGGGTTCCTCAGCTTCGCCCTTGTAAAGTTGAAAGTTCAGAAACGCTTCGGCCACCTCTCCTCGGATGATTTTCGAAAGGAGTGGTTAGAAGTAGCTTGTGCCTACTTTGTGCACGTATATCTTGTGGCTGTCAAGAATCCTCCTCCAGGCCGCTTCAATCGTGTCCGGTTCCACTCAGTACGGCTAGCCTCTACACACCTTTTCAAGCAGCCCATAAGGGATAGCATTCACGGACATCTCAACGTACGATTTCCTGCCTTCACTATAGGCTACTCAATTGTTTCCGGTGATATAAACGTAGGAGAAGACTTTGTGGACATTTATCCTCCTCCTACGAAAGTCGAAGCTTTCATTCATAAAATCCCTTACCCCTTTCCCCCGACGCCTGACCTCGATCCGTTTGATATCCTCAAGATTATTGCTTTGCATGAGCTCCAATCGAGGGAGAGTGCAGCCGCCTCTAGTCCTTGGCAGAAGAATAAACATCATGAGTAGTTTCATTGGTATTCGGGTTTGGACGACATCTTATCTTGTTTCCGCTATTTGTAAGGAGTGTTTTCTTGGTAAATATTATCAATAGGCTTTGGTCGATTGTATCTAGCCGTCCTGATCATCTAGCCTTTGGGGTAGCATTGATATGTAGATTCCAATCCTTCAACACTTTGTGGGCTATTCGGCCACTGACCCCGTGTCCGTGAGCCGATTCTGACGTCCTGATACCCCATGAACCAGTTCCGTTGTCGAAAGGCAATGCATAGCGTAACACTCTGTGTGAAGGGGCTACTGATTTCAAATCGGAGCAAAATAAGTATCTTTTCCCTTTGATCGATCGCTTTGTCTACGGCCGTCTGGGCTTGACGTCGCGTTTGCGCTTCTCCTCGAATACTGAAGTCCACTGCACGACTAGTCAACCTATCGAGGACATAATTACGTCAATATTTCGGTATGCAAAGGTGATAGTTTGTATCCTGTACGTTTATGTATGTCCTGCGGTTGCTTCAGCATCACACTCCTCATAGAGCACCGTAGAAGCCGTCATGTCGCGGATGGAGAGGCAAGTCGCTCTGCCGTTCATGAGAAGGATCCACATGATAAGTACATAGGCCACTTCCTTCTTGCGAAGGACGTATCACATTAAAGTGTCTATATAGGTCCGTCGGCAAAATGTGCGCATGATCGCCGGTTTTGCCTGAAATACAAGAAAAAGTCCCCATGTTCGCACTAGGAAGATGTGAGGAAGTCAGCTCGCGTCCACCTGCGCGTCCACCTGGATATTAGTCGTTGTCCAGAGACGTGAGCGAGGGCCCTAAGCTCATGACCACCGTTCTTCTTTTAAACTCCACTTCTTTCGAAGTCCGCCATGTCTTTGTACCCACAACAAAACCACAATACCGTCCGCACCTGAGTCTTGACAGGCTTGCGGTGTTCATGAGGCATGCTTTCTGCCAATTGCTCTAGTACTTGCACGCTATATAAGAGGAATACAAGGAATTATCTGACGAACTCCAGGAGATGATGGCTGATAACAACAAGACCAAAAGAGCTTTTCTTGTTTGTTTGCCATCAGCCCCATCACAGGAAGATCCCGTGTACCCTGAGGCTCTAGGAGCGAAGCGGAGAGCGTTGCTTCTAGAAGCCAGCTACAATTAATCCTGGACGCCTTGATCAGTCGTCGCATCTTCTTGTCCAGAACATTGCAATTGAAGGCGGGCTGCCTTCTCTTGATACAAGGCTGCCCAGGTTGAGAGTGGTTTTAATTGCTACCATTGGCGAATATTCTCTTCGAAGTTCGCGCCGTGCTTCTCTTCATCGCTTGTGTGACTTTCCAACCCTCTACCCTCTTCTCACTATTTCTAGCGTCGATGCTTACTGAACTGCACTGTCTCCTGTAACGGGACCTGGCTGGAACTTGCGCGCAGTTGTGCGACATAAGCCTCTCGTCTAGGAAGAATTTTCATCGCGGTAAGAATTCGATAAAGGCTTTGGATTGCCCGGAATGTCTGCCTCTCTCACTTTCACGCTCTGATACATCCAAAGGAGATGTAGGGCAAAGTTTATATCCGCTCAGCTCTTGGCTAACTTTTTTTCACGACAAGGCTATAGACGTTGCACGTCAGACACCAGCGGCTCTCAGCAGCGAGCTCCCGCCAAAATCACTTAAAGGCGCCCTGTCAAAGAAGGGACGACTACACGACGTTTCGGGCAGTGATGGGATTGTCTTCAGCTTCTGGCCAAAGAGGTCTGACCAATTTGCGATGACATTCTGGCTACTCATCCTCCTCTGCAGATTATGTTATCCTGTCTTGCCCCTGTTACGGAGCCCATCGCCATGGCGGACATCTGCTACAGAAGCTTTGGTCGTGGTAGACATGGAGTCAGCCATGGGAAGCGTGTAGAATGTAAATAATTCAAGTTATGGGGTTGTCTTATGCTGTTCAACACTGACCTAATAAATAGCCGTAGTGTGCCTTCACTTCTTGCCTGCCTGGGGCGAGCTAAGATCATCGTCCTCTTCTGTAGGCCTTCTTAGGGACTTCTATCGTGTAATTCGCCTTCCAATCTTGACTTACCTTTCTCGCCACCTCAAAAGGTTCGAGGCTTACCTTTCAGAATTTTCTGTCTATGAATGAGCCTTTATCTATCTGTATATCACGTCAGTGCTTTTGTGTCATGCGTTGCACGTGTCCCAAGATGAGAGAATTGACTTGTGTTCTTTGTGACATGTCTATAATGGAGTCTAATCCCCAATTGTTGCAAGCGTTCTTCTCTCCGACGGTCCTGTTCAGCGGGTAGAAGATACTCATATCCCAGTTTCCATTCATGCCTTCTGTAATGCGTACTCCACTCAGCCTATTACACAATGAGATGGAGGCAATTCTAATCCAGAACGACGGGATACTGTCTGCCTTCCGCATTCGTTCTAGAGCATCAACCGTCTGATACCACGGCCAGCCAATATCAGGGCTGAGTGCCGACGTAGAAGAACCCCGCTCACTATACTGCGAACGCTCACCGTCAAGGTAGGTCGTTCTCGATTCTAAATTCCAGGCCCCAAGTCAAATGCCAATTAGACTTCAAGCTTCACGGCGTGGTCCTCCGAATGGAAGCGGCAAAGCGCCAGCTTCTTGCCGCCTGGAAGTGTGGTCAGTCTTCCGCAACAAATTTTGCGTCGTCTTGTCGCCTTCCTTCCATATTCATGGACGCCCCAGGTCTACCGTACCCAGCAGCGCCATCAGAGTATGCTACGGAAATCGAGATCTCAGCTACCCAAGACTTCGGACAGTTGTGGGAGAAGACGCCCATTGAAATTCAGGACGAGATCATGAAAGATATCCATCGAGAGGGTCATAGGAATGTATTAAAGCAGCTTCGGTATCAATCACGGCTCCTACACGCTATCACTACTCCCCTCCTGTTCGACCGTCTGATTTTCCGCAGTCGTGAGGATGTCGCGGCTTGGGCAGGCCGTCTTGACGAGTATGAGCAAGGCAATAACAATCGTTCGAAGTTGTTTTGGCTGAAGCACGTCCGAACGTTTAAAATCCTTCGCAGCTACAATTATTTGCGTCAAATTCAAGATTTCATCAGTCGGATTTCGTCCTATACAATCAAGCAGATCAGCCACGTTGTTGTACAAGACGCGGTCCTCGCTCCTACCCAAGATAATGCCCAATGGGTGACTGACTTCATTTGCGAACGAAAGATACCAAATTTGACATGGGACAACCCAACTGTTCCACAACATATCCTGCGTTTCCTCGACTACAAATTCTCGTCGTCTCTAAGCCTCCGCAATACCATCCACTTTGGTGCCTCAAAGGACAGGGTCTATACGGTGCCCTATTTGAATGTTGATTTGGGTCTACATGCATTCGACAAGGAGTTCTCGAGCTGGGAGAGAGTCAAAACACTCCGGTTTAATGCGCTTGACGAGGAAACCATCGAGGTGCTGAGAGTTTGTACGCGGGTCAATTGTCTCACAATGGGGGGTAGGTGGCTTATTTCTACAGATGATCCAGCTACTGACGGAGCTTGTTATTGAAGTCAGGTACGACTTGTCTCCAAAAAAACTGTCCACATATGCAATACCCGCGCTCCTTCCAAGCATAGCAGGTTTGCATTCTCTAGAACTCGTGGCTTCAAGCGATGCCTTTCTCGCAACTACCGGCCTTCTTCTCGTCAATTTACCCAAAGCCGAAAAGTTACGAAAGCTCAGCGTGACATTCAAGTTGTCGTGGGCGACACTCCAGGATGCCACCACTCAGCTAAGGGGACTTGTCGATCAAGTCATTACTAGTAGGCCTCCAGCCCTGACTTTATTTTTTATCCGCCTTGAGTGCTATCTTCTCCTATCAAAGGATTTCCGTCGTCAGTACCCTGACATAGCCGAAGAAATAGCAAAAATCGTGCAATATATTGAAGAGATCCGCAAGAATTCCGGCTTGATTCAAGCAACTTTTTCCTACCCCCTAGGGCATGAGTGTAATCTGGAAGAGTTTTCCAGACTTCTTGTAAACTCAGAAGTACCAGAGCTAAAGAGGACACAGGGAGCAACCAGTGAGAGCTTCAACTACGTACGTTAATTAGCCTGTGCTCTGTTGCATATTTCTTCCCCCCTTTTCTTTACTTTGACAAGTTCACGTAACTATTCTATTCCTCTGCCCTGCTTGACAGCTCTTTTGCCATTCTGACCCCGTCGAGCCTCATGTTGCTACTATCTGATGTGATTATAGCTGAAAGTGATATCAGTGCTGCCATCTCCTGTTTCTTTGAACACGCATGTTGGCGCCGGCCTTTAGTTGCATAGAAACGATAAGCTGCATGAGAAGTCAACAGAGAGCATTGGGATAATTTCTGAAGAAAGGTCGAGCCTAGACATTCCTTGGAAAGTAGTCGATGTTGAGCCGATGCAGACTCGCCTACCTTGTTCGAAACATACCAATCGAAGCAATTGGTGTCACGACATGGCTCATAGGGCCGCCATTGTTACAAATTGACATCTCACGACGCCTCCGTAAGATCAAGGTCGATCGAATAATGGACCTCAATAGAACATTATGTTACCCTTATGAACAAATGAAAGGCGCAGGGTGCGTTAATAAGCCCGTTTGGAGAAAGCTACAGGCAGTCTTCGGTCAGAAATGTATCTACTGGTATGAACTATTCGTCGAGGGCACTTATCAGCGAGAGCCATACACCTTTGAACCAGCAAGTCTTACTAAGGCAATGTGCCATTCAACTGAGAGATTGGCTTTGAGTCGTTGTTCTTAAATTACAATCAGATTCATTATGCTTTCCGCTCATGTTTTGGAGTGGTTCGGACTCTAGCATAGGTGGTAGTAAGCTAGAGGGTCGCCTTTGAAGAGGTATTTAGTTGCGTCGAGAATATTATGCTGCGTCTTGGGGTCATCCGCACATCTTGTCTCCGCTTTCAGCCTCGATTTCTTGACCACCTCCAACGACGCCTCCTCTCTCCATCCTTCATACACCGGACAATGCACAAAGAGGTGGTGAGCTGACTGACTTACTATATGGCAGGTCTTCGTAGACAAGCACTCTTGAATTACGCTGATATTGTGCGTCTGCAGGCCGTCAGCGACAACGAGACCGTGAAGACTAGAAAAGACCGAATTCCAAGCCGATGGACAACAGTATGTGGCTGTAAATTCTGTCGCCCGCGAATTTACAATTATTTGATATGTATTCATCGCGGGGCTAGGTGCTGCTCGACGATGAAGAGTTGTTTCGAACGTAGTGTCAAATGTGACATGGAACTGCGCATGTTCGAAAAAGTTTAGAATAATCGATAACAAAACGTTGAGAAATTACCGGCGAAGGAACATCTTCAACTTGGTACCAATGAAGCACGTTGGACAGCGTGATCTTCGATGCGCAAAAGGTCGCAAGTCACCTGTACCACCTGTTTGAACGGCTTCCCAAATCTTCTACTCCTAAGGCGTATGAGTGAACAACAGAAGGGGCGATGCAGAGAGATGAACGCCGAACATCAACTGGTATCATTTAACGAAACTGATTTTCCCTCCTTCGAGGCAGATGTCGGAAGTTTTTCTTGGCGATTCAGAGATGAACAGCCTCTCGTTAACGCTGACGATAAAATTTCGATTAGTATTGCATTGGTGCGGATCTTGTCAATAAATCACCGCTGGACGTGGACTCGTTGGCCTTCAGTTCTCGACTGATCGCATATATCTTGTGATATGCCCTGACCTCGTCACTTTGGGCGTACTTTCTCGGAGAAGGAAAGGTTTTGTCTGTCATCGAGCTTACGCCAAGATTATGTCTCTGGTGAGCTTCGAGTACTTACTGCTGAGAAAAGAACCATCGCGGTGCTGCGGAAACATTTGTGTGGCAAGAAGAATGAATTACCAAGCGTTGAAATCGGGTTGAAAAATGATGTCAAGGTCTAGTTCGCGGTACAGGAGCCTACGTCACGCGTCAAATCAGATCACGAGCCAGACACGAGTGTGTTCGCGAATCAGATTCAATTGCGACCTTCATGCCTTTCCACTGTCTCACTGCTGTCCGACTTGAACCCGTTTGCTCTCAGGCCTATCCTTCTTTCTGGTGATTCCAAATTCCGTGCGTCTGTCTCATATACTGTCGGACCAAGTTACGAATTGGAACTCATGCTCAACCAATCTCTTACTGCAATTTTGATGAATGGGAATGCTCCATGACGAGAGGATTTCGAGGATCTGTAAATCGCCTTTCTCCATACCTTGATCATTCTTCTGACTGCGAATGACAGACAGCATGGTGATAGTGGCTGCAGCAGCTCTTGGAAGAACAGGATACAAAAGACGAGGAATTCCGAAAACGTACCCAAGGAAACGGCACAGATCTTACATGCAGCTTGCTACTCGATGCTTTGGCCGCTCTCTAGACCTACTCCAGGGTATTTCACTCTACCCCTCGCTCTCAATGTTGCTCTGAAAAAATTTTGACTTCTTCCCCTCCTGTTACGGGTCAAAGACGTTGGCGACGTGCCAATCGTAAAGATCATGCAGCCTTTGAACGAAATGCTGTAAACCAAATGTACCATTAATTCTGTCGCATATGACGGCAACCTCAGCCATCGGCATCAAGTTATCAATACGGCGCATTGGATACCTGCACAGGTACGGCTCTTTGATTGCTGGTTCGTCGTTTCACCGTCTCATGTCTTGAGCTCAGGACCTCTGAGAGCCCACAGCAGCCTTCGCTACACTTACACCCGAAGACGCAGGGGCGAAACTGAGTGGAGCACGACAAGCGAAGTGTTGGCGGTAACCAGACCGCGACTTCTACATCTGAACCTATCTTGGTGAGCGACATGACATTTGAGGCCCTGCGTGCTGCTTTGAGGATGATGTGAGCCCCTCTGCTTAGATCTGGACCTTGGACCAGGCAACAGTCGACGATGTGCCGATCTGGTATTTCATATGAGCATAAGGTAGAAATATCGGAAGATCAACAGCGAGAATCTTGTACGGTTTTCTGGGGATTGTTTGTGTTGTGATCAATGGCAAGTCAAGTTCCATGTCTTCTTGCCGTGTCATTCTTCAGGACTTCTACAGCTTGCATCCCCTCAGATTTTCCTAGCTTCTGTGATTATCAACTCATTGTCAGCTCAACTGTGCAGCCCGAGTCTAGGGTGTCATCGTGAATCACATGGATGCAGCCTCCTTCACCTGACATCCGGGTTGATGCATACCTACAATCTACTGGAAGATCTCATTTACTTCTTCTCGGCCTACTCCCTGGCCTGTGTGAGAAGAGCCTGACCTTGTCATTTAGGTTAATTTGTGCTACAAGACATATCTTACTAGGTCTGTGATCTTCTCAAACATCTGATATTTTCAATGCTGTTGTCAGGGCTCAGAGGTTTGGCTGGACATCAGTAAGCACTCTCAGTATCAATACTGCCTTTTATGTGACCAGTACTTTGGAAGTGCATGTATCAAGCCTCAACTGAACAATGTCGCTTGAATGATTGGACCATTGATGTAATATCTGTATGCTATCCACTTCATGCCTCACATAGCAAAAAATCTTGTCATACTTCTGGTTGTAGAAACTACAAAAACAGTGTACCCTCATACATGACTGCCTCTGCTGTTATCCCCACTATGCTGTACTGTCAATCTCATTGAAAATTGTTGGAGTCAAAAGTAGTAATTGGCAGGGGTGTGGCAAACCCTCTGGGTTAATAGGTAGAGGCAGCCTGGGTGCAGATCAGGGTATGGATAGCCATGCCAATCACTAGTCAAGAGGCCAGTGGTTTGTTGCTTGACTGATGTAACAGATGTTTCGTCATGAGTATAGCCAGAAAATTCCTCCAACAGGGCATTGTCTTCTCTGTGAGATGGCTATTGCAAGTTGCAAAGCCACGCAATGCAGACATAATCCAGGCTATCACCCAGAGACCACAATCATGACTATTTGATTGAATAGGTATGGTCTTGGTCACGAATTAATTCATAATCTTGCAAGAGGCAGGGGTTGTAGCTTACAGTCACTGGTTGGGCAATCCAACCATAGGTAGAAATTTCAACTCTATGATCATGTTGATTTGCAAGTTGTACAAGGCGGGTGAAGAGATTTGAAATGTCCTATGACAATTGACAAATCATGTAAGTATTAGAATATTTCAATACAATCGGAAACTTACCTTGAGATCATGCCTCCAGGCCTCTAGATCTGCCAAACTATCATAAAGCAGAATTGCTTGGTGTTTTGGATAAGCAACACAAAGGACCCAGTGAAGCTGCTGTGGCCGATGAATAGGAAGTATCCAAACATCCTTATCCCAATATGCAATTGGTGACATGGTCCTCCACAGCTCTTGATCCCTGGCCTTGTAGCGTGCTCTAATGAGATCAAAAGTGGTGAACAGAGCACAACGGTTACTGGAAAGGCCATAAGTTGAATCATTGTCAAACACATCTTTGAGCACTCTAGCACATCCGTTCAGACATGTATCATTGAGCATCATTCCTGATTGATGTAGCCTCTGAAGGTCCTGTACACCAAATCCATGATATCCGAATGCTTGAGAAGTTGGCGTGCTTGCCGGAGGCAATGATAATTGAAGAGAGGTAGCATCTAGATTATCCTCAGCAATGTGAGTCTAGATGATATGATTTCAGATGCAGAGAAAATAGTGTCAAGTATAAGAAGCCCTTACTGGTTTAACCCAGACTAATTCAATCATCCATGTATTCTCTATAGCACATGTGTCATCAGAAACCAAAGCACCTTCTGAGTCTTCGGTTGACAATAAAACATCGGATACAAGAAGAGAAGCTGGTGAGACCATATCTTGGCTAGTTTCATCTTCATCATCCTGAACTACAACTGTTTATCTGATAGTTTATATAAGCAGATCAATGGCTTACTTTCATTCAAAATTTCTATGTCAAGATTTGCATTCTGACTGTACAGCCTTTTTACTTCGATAGTGCCTTGCCTTCCTAGTAATTTTGAAGCAAGCTGCTCTGCAGCAGCACACTGGGCATTTAATTTTTCAGTAGAGAGATATGGATTAACCCAGCAGGATTTGAGCTGGATCAAGCGGTCACGGTGTCGTGTAAGATGAACAAAAAGTGAAGCATCTAGAATCAATCAGATCTATCATCAAATTGGAACAAGAAAAGGCACACTTGAAGGCAAATGCAATGCAAGCTCTACAGACAAGAGCTCCCTTCCAAGCCAGCAGCAAAGATTTTTTGCTTCATATTCAAGCCGTTTTTTCTCTTCAAGGCAGCGATCTTGTTTTAACATTGCACGTATACCTGTTCGAACATGGGTATTATTGAGCCATAGTGGTAGTTTGGAGTCTGATGTAGTCCAAACATCTTCTGCTAGTAAAGAGCTTTCTCTGAGCTCTGATAGCTTTGTTGGCAGGGGCTGAGGAAGAGGCAGATTGTATGCTGGATTATACAGTCTCTCAAGAGTAGCACAGTATGAATTATACTTTTTGATAGCACTCATTAGTGCCGGCTGACGCCTTGAGATTGCTTTTCTTGTTTGCTGATGTAGTTTTGTTCCTGGATCGAAACTGATTAGTGTATCTTGGAAGCAGAAAAAAATTTCCATACCAAGTGCTATGTTACGCCCACCAACAGCTTGATCAAGTTTATCCCACTCAAAGAAGCTGCTGATTGCCTGTCTTCTGATAGTGATTTTGAGGTTGTGAGCAAGTTTAAGAGCTTGCTTAAACTCAGGTCCAGCCTTCACTTGCAAAGGAGATCCATCCTCACTCAAAGAAACATACAGGCTTTCAAGATCTCGGCCATTCTGCTCATGAGCCTCTTGAATAGCCCTGAGCATGCTAAGGGACTTTGTGGCTTTGGAATTTTTGAGTGTCTCAGCTGCTGCTTGAATTGCATTTTCAGCACTGTCCCAATGCCCTTGTAAGCTCAGGAGAGCATCAAGGTCTTTACTAATCTGAATATGAGTTCCTATTGCCACACATTAGAAATCTTTGATTCAAAAAATTCATTTTGATTTAACCTACGTGACTTCACAGAAAGCTGGCTTGCTTTTTGAAGATTCCATTGATGTCTAAGATCTCCTGCAGATATTTCAATTCTCGACAATATGTCTTCTGCTTTATCTTGCTGTGATTTGGCTCCATCAAGCCGGTGCTTGATCCAACTACCAAGATCATCAAGAGATTCAGAAGCAATAAATGATAACTGCCGATCTGTAAGCCAAAGTCTACGAGCTGACTGTAATGATTGTGAATATACTAAAATTGACAAAAGAAAGCAGACTTTGACCCACAGATGATGCTCGCACAATGGGTATGAGCTTTGTAAGTCGAGACCATACACGCTCGACTCCTTCTCCATCTGTTAGACCAAGACCTCGACACAGACGTGGATTATAGGCCAACTGGCAGGCCCATTCATGACCATATGCATGCATGGCAGTTGTCACAAATTGTACACGCAATGCAATATCATCAGGGATAATGCTATACTAAGGTGGACATCAATGCTTTAGTCCTGACAGTGTGACTGAGATTTCTTACCAATTGATTACTACGGTCAAGGACGCAGCCAACATCATACAAAACTGTCGCAGTTGCATGTTTGGGTATAAATTGAAAAAGCCACTTGATGAGAGCAACGGCAAATTTCTGCTGTTCACCTGGTGTGTCAATGTTTGCAAAAAAAATAGGAATGTCATGCCGGCAGACCAGGGACATATATCCCTGATCATCATACCGTTCATTCCCCACATTGGCTCTCTTCTTGTCCCCATTTGCAGCTCGAAAAGCATGCTCACATTCATCTATAGCATAATCAGGTACTTTGGGCTTGTAAACTCGCTTTGGACGGTGTCTTGCCAGCTCAATGTCATGCCCAACTTGGTCAACAAAAGCTTTTGGGATAAAGTGTTTGGGGTTGTGAAACGGGATGCCAGACCCAGCTGATGTGAGATGTCGGTGATGGAAGTTGCCATCAGTGCAAACTTGAAAGTCACCTCCACTGTAATAATGTCAGTATTTGCAAACACAACAGGTCCGGAAACGTACTCCAACAGGGATTTTCCATATGAGTCAGAACCAAAGCATGCAGGACATAGCAGCCGTAGACTCCTAGCACATTGACCAGGAGATAGTTCTGTCACTTTTGGTGAATCAAAAGCTTCTGAAATGCCTGCTGGTTGTTGTGTGCTTAGCGCTGCGGCTGCTGCCTGGCCATATTGATCAGCCTGTTGCAGAGCTGTGTCAACGCGCTGCGCTATCATGTCTGTAAGTTTGCTGAGCCATTGTGAGGCATAGCCCAATCCTTTCCTGAAAGGCTCCTTGTATTTCATACCCTATGTTTATATGTCAAAAATCCACCTTTGAAACCGAGAACAACATGCCTACCTTGTTATCGAGAAGATAAAACCCACGCCGAGTGTAGAAGGTGTTTAAAGCAGCTGCCATAGCATTAACTGCATCACACGAGCGCTCAAAGAGTGCCGTGTAGAAGTTTAGGAAGTCGATAGCAAAAGCCATCCGGGCTTGAGAGGGTGCCGTTGGAAAAAGACCATTCCGGATGAGGATTTGTGCAACGCTCCGGCATTGGCAGGACTCAACAGCAATGTACTTGAAGTCTACAAAATTCTTGCATTAGTATTTGACTGTGCACTATGTCTCGAGCTCTCGACTTACGGTCGAAATAAAGGCATAAAACTGACGTCGTTTTCTGGAGGCATGGCCCACTATTGGACCTTGGACAGTTGGACGGCAGGGAAGCACCAGCTATCTTGCTGGGCAGGCCCGCAGTTGCAGACGTGTAGAAAAGCATGTCCTCTATAAGAGTCGGAAGAAGTGAATTCCAGTTTGAGTACAAATTCATTTCTGAGGGCTCTGGAGCCGTACGCCTCCCCGGGTTGGAAGCTGAGGGCTTCATGACCTTGCTGGGAACCGACTGATCATCCATTGGATTTTCGCAGTCGCCTTGCGAAGGCTCGTCTTGTACGCTTTCCGATGCAGGCTGGGATATGCCATCTGGCGCGCTGGATAGGTCAGAAGCACACGGCCGGTGTACTATCGACGGCTCAATCCTTCTTGAACTCGGGTTCGTGTACATGGACATCATTTCCGTCAGCAGGCGTTGCTTTTCCGCAGCCGGATTTAGGACTTTCCAGGCGGTACGGCTTGTCCTGTAAGAGGAGCTTCGCTTTTTCTTGGGACTCTGAAAGTTCTTGCCAATACCCCGCTTTACAGCCTTCTGTTGGCCTCTTTCTCGACTGATCACCATGCTGAGAACGCGGAGGATGGACAAAGGCGAGGAAGCGAAAGATAGTATCAAAATCAACGAAAAGCGGCGGAAGATGACAGAAATGAAATAAGGACTTTGCTATGAATATTTAGTCATCAGGCTCAGAATAGTCGAGTGCTAACTATAACACCGTGGTTTGACCTCAAATTGATCGTGCTCCGAGTCGCCAGGACAGCAAGCCAAGCGATGACAAGTCGTTATGCTTGGATGAAATGGTCTTGAATCGTTGACCCTATAACCTGCAAGCTTCCATAATGACGGGAACGACCTTCACTGATGCTCGCACAATACCCCCTCTCTAGCTCAGGAACGTAC
>NHYE01005151.1:0-14740 GCA_002938385.1 Gymnopilus dilepis | reverse complement strand
GCCGCAAACGAGCATTAATTTCTACGCGTTGAAACAAACACGTTGGATCCCGAGTCGGACTCTTTCTAACCCACCTAACGGAAGAGTGCAAAGGGCACAGCCAAAATGCCCCACCCGGAGAGTAAATGAATACTAATAGCAAGCCACCTACCTTTTGGAGCTCGTCGTTCTTTCAATGTGCGTCAGTCAGGCGGTATACAATCTTGGAACAATCGCATGCGCATATGCGGAGCTGCTCGTTCTTCCTACCATCCTGGAGCTCTTGTCTTTTGAATTTCTCATCGCTGTAGAAACGTTGAGACTACCAGACCACCAATAGGGTAAACAAATGGCTTGATACATTTCGGGAGCTCTTTATCTTGTGACTAGGCAAGACTTTCTGAGCGTTGAAAGCCAACGCTGGGTCCGGGCAAAGCGTTGTTGCGTCCCTCAACTTCCGACTCGTTGAACTCGTTCTTCCGCTTATTTTGAACCCACCCCCTCTCCACCCCCTCTCCATCTAACAGGCCAATAGGAGTCAGTCGACATGGTGTCAGGCAAGCGGACCAATTGATCTTTTGGAAGGGGCCTGCTTGGATGCCATAGGCATTCTGGACCATGGAGATCCTTATGCTCCCGTCAGTCTGCGGTTCGTTGGAACGGGCAGGACTTACTTGTTCCCAACCATTCTCACTGGGGAGCCTTGAATGCAAATGTACAAGGACAAAACAATCATCCAATATATGCCATAGGCATAACATTCCGCAGAGGGCGTGGTCAGAAATACACTTTGATATATGAAACTTCCAAATAGGTGTACCCTAAAGGTGTAGCCTAAAACTTCATGATGGCGCATGATCTGGACGAGAGGTAGGTGCAACTTCTCGAGACGCCACTAACCACGAGGACCCTCGAACTTGGAGTGCCGTTCAGAAACCTTCCTTGAAGGAGTAACCTCCGCGGCCAATATACTGTATTACTCATAAGAGGCTCGAAGCTGACTGACATCTGTCTGGGCCGTCTGCCGTTGCATCCACAGACTAGTCAACGATTGGCATGATCCGTGTCCTTCCCTGTTCTCAATCACAGACATTCAAGTCGGCCATATCGCGAATAGTGGAGGTCGCAATGTCCGTTGCTGAAACACCTGGAAAAGCGGCGGTGCACCCCAACTTCTCTTGCATGAGGGACGCTATTGAACAAATCGGCTGCCCCGGATGACATTCATCGAGCAATAGCGCTCAATTCCTTATACACAGCTCCATCTGGGCACAGCTAATGAAGGTTGAGCTCAAATTCTGTGTGATAGTACACGGGAACGCACCCAAAACCTTCTCCAGCTTATCCAACCGATTCTCAATGCTTTTCCACGTAACTTCGAGGTTTCTTAGAATGAGCCAGAGGACGATGATCCGTTGCTAGGTCTCACCCTTTCGGTGATCCACGTTTCTGAGAGACCTTGGGTTCAGAAGGAGTTCAGAAAACTGCGGTAAGACATACTTTGGCAGCCCCCACATGTGTGCACTCAAAATTATAAGAGACGCAGTTTGGACATCAATTGCCTGGCATCTGAACGCCGTCGCATAGCTCGAAATCGTTGATAGAATGAAATTCATGAACAAAGGAAGACGAACATCGAACTAGAAGACATACAAAGAAAGACCCTTGGAGTGCCAAGGAGCACGCCAAAAGGACGCCTGTAAGTGATGTCTGTTCCTCCATAAAAGCCTCGCTCACCAGATGAAAAATACACAGGATGCGAGACTGAAGATCAAGAACGTGTCATAGCCACAAAATTAGGGTGCGTTCCTTGTCAACTTCCTCAGTGACGACAGGAACACAGGCAAGAGACACAAGCAATGGAGGCGGGGAGAGTGTTCGTGGTACTGGTCAGGTCCTCGTCACCTTCCTCAATGACGACATCTCATTGGAAACGCAGGCAAGAGACAGAAGCGGGATAGAGTCGAGGAGAGCAGTCCTGGTCCTGGTCAGGTCCGCTCAAACCACAGAAAGAAAGTCACAGGCTTGTAGTACGTTCTTGCCATCGCTGATGACATCATGCGCGATAGCTGACTTGACCTCGTCAACCTTTCTTTGACTTCTTACTTCAACGTTCTATGCGATCTGGTTCCTCCTGTCACGTAGGCTGACTTACTGTCCTGTGCTTTTCACTAATAAATTGCGATTATTAGCCTTTACAATTGTGGCGAGGAAACAATTTGCAGGCTCGTCACCCCACACTTGCGTCAACAAGACCGCTGCGCGACGTCTGCCGGGACTTTCTCCTTGCAAATGCGAATGCAGGGGTTTCATGTTCCTGCCGTTAACGTAACCCGACCACTCTGGCGTTCATACATCTAGCGGCAACGATGCACGCAGCCGCTACTGTGACGAAGTTCTGGGAAGTTCTGGGAGGACAGCTGGAGTTCATATAGGCCTATGGGAAGGGCATACGACCCTCCATGGGTTGAGACCGCTGAAGCAGGCCGACGACATTCTCCCAGCACGTCCATTTCAACCCACTTCAACTCTTTATGAAGGGCACTGATCTGTTCATCTGACACTCCCTTCAACAACCAACAATCCACCCTCCTGATGCGGCGTATGTCAAGGCTTTTGCATTTTGAAATCGAACTGTCCCTCTCGTTGCTGTTAAGTCATCTACACACTTCACCCCTCCGCCCCTTTCTTATCGACGGTGCATGTGCAGCTACTCTGACGAAGCCCTTGGAAGCTAGTCCGCAGTTCACAGCGGATATAAGGCTGCCTTTGATGGGTCATCGACTTCTTACTTCTTGTTGGCGGGGAGGGTTGGGGCAGGCAGCTGGGTCCTGCCTGTCGTCCTGGAGGCGAATGGAGTCAAGGTCAAGATTCAACCTGTTCTAGGCTGGGAAGACTTGTGAGGTCGTCGTGCAATGTTCATCAATTGACATTGATCCTCCATCCCTCCAGACTCAGCCACGCCACGAAGGTGAATCAAGGTCAACGTCGAGAGCTGGCGGTCCTTCGGCAGAGTATAAATGTACCTCATTGTTCTCGCCTCCCGGCTCTCCCCTAATACCAACCCATTGCGTCCTCAAACCCGGGAAATCGGGGCAAGAGATGCCTTCTGAAGCTTCTCGGTTATCGTCTTCTGCTTCTGCCAGCAGGAGCCTAGTTTGCGACACCTTGAAGCCCCGTCAATGTGTTGCTTCGCCATCTCAGGGAATATCCTTGTCGTCCATTCTGGTTTCAAAAGGATGGTTGTATGCTAGGGCAGCTTCGCCGACTTTGGCATGTCTCAGATGTCGGTCACGCTTTTTCTGGGATGAAGCATCGTATATCGTTCCTCTAAAGGAAGATTGGGCGTTGCTCGCGTTATGGGAGGTGCGTGGGATGTCTGCCCCTTTTCGATAATATTATCTTAGCATTTTGAAAGTGGTTACGGCCGGCTGGGCTATCCAGGGACGAAGGTATACTCTTTCCTCTTCCTCTCACAGCAACTCCAAGTACTTACTTATCGACACCTCTCGAGAATGGCAAGGCCAGGCAGAATTTGTCTCAAGAGCAGCTTCTTCACCATCTGCATGCCCCGCATTTCTGAAATCGCGGCCAAGAGGTCGCCGAATGCTTCATTCTCCTTCAATCGTCCTGTGTCTGTCCCTCTGCAATCCTCCCTTTACAATCCTCCCTTTACAACACAGCCACGCACCCTAGAGTTCGAAACTCTCTGGAGCAAAGCATAGAACATGTACCATATATCGATCTGAGTCCCGTACATCTTGGTTCCCAACGTCGTTTTGAGGTACGTCGAATTTTTGACCTTCCCTAAGTTTACTATATTGACCTAAGTTGACTATATCGATATATTAATCAATGTCTACTCGTGTTATCAGACATTGGCTGAAGCTTCCTTCGTGGATGGTCGACATCGCTTGCCCTCCCCGAAAACAGCCAGACAAACAATTCCTGTACGCTCGCTTCAAAGCTGACCTGCCTCTCAACATACTCCATATCTCTATTGACCCTTGGTAACCACGTCAGAGTAAGTGATTTCTCTGTCTCCCAGTTCTTTGTTTAACAGTATGGCAGACTGCGGTTGCGAAAGCAGCCGGCACGCTGGCAGCTCCGCTTGCTTTCCGGGACCAGCCAGGCCAATAGTCTCTGTACGCTCACTGTACGCTCACTCAGCTCACCGTTGAGTCGAGTCAAGGCCCCAGGTTACAACTAAGCACAGATGAGAGGCATCAATATCAGTGCCATTATATTAAAAGAGCAAAGAGCGGTATTTGCCTTTCTTCCTATGTTCAACCTTAATGCCTTTCTTGAGGGGAGCACGCGGCATTGTGTTGCCGCACGAAGCAGCCCGTGTTATCCAAGGCGCTGTCACGGTCAATGTGCAAGCAGCACCAGGTTCACTTGTGACATGTGACATGCTCTTGGCTCCTGACTCTATGGCTTTTTTGTCACTGTCCCACTTCCATGACGGTTGCGTGTTCGGGGTGAAAAATATGGTCCAGTAAACTGCCTGCTGCACTCGGTGCGCCGATGGCGAAAGATCAGAAGATACACTTGCGTTCACAAAGCCGTTTTCCAGATCATCAGCCAGCCAGCGACATCATGCCGTTTTGCCACCAAAACCCCAAGAACCTGACACCCACACCACAGTAGCCGACTAATTGTCTACCGCCTCTTACCGCCTCTTACCGCCCCTTCCGCCACCCGGTTGAGCACGCTGCGCACTGCATACATGCTCAAACCATGCTCTGTCCACTATCTCGGACCCACGGCACGTTAGTTGGCGCGATGCCGTTTTAGCGTTTGTCGTTCCAATAAGGGCAGAGGCTGCGTGGAAGACAGGGAGAACTGAGACTAGACTAGACTCGCGAGCATGAAGAAGACGGGCACGCTGGGCTTTCGCGTCTTGCTCTTAGGGACCTCAAAGCCGGAGAAGAGGCTGTCCTTGATCAATGCAGGACTACGACGGCCTGGAATTCACGACGAAACGTATCCCATCCATGTAAGCCAAGCCACCACCTTCCCTTTCCTTCCTGGCTTGCCCATCAGTCGTTCCCCCTGCGCTTTGTCAACAAGCACTTGGATGGCACCCCGCGCAGAGCGACATTTACAGGACCTCCTACCTCCCTTTCTTCGAAAGACACTCCAGGCGTACTCCGCCCTCTGCATGGGAAAATGCCCGTCTCCTGTGCCCCAGTCCGTATTGCGGCCATGGTAGATTACGACGCCAAGGCCAGGAACTCACCCCTCAGCAAGCCGTACCCCATCAGCAAGCCTTTCATGTCGCGTCACTCCCTCCCGGGCTCTCATCCTCACTATGAAGTTCGCTACAACACCCTCCAGTGCGACTGCGCCCTGTGGCCATCTGTGGACACGCCACTCCACGTCGCAGTGGACAATACTGTCATCCTGCTCTAGCGGATGGCATTCCCATTCCTTGGGTGGAGTAGGATGGATGAAGCTCGTGGTTTCCTATTTTTGCCGAGAGATCTCAACACGTTGTGGGATAGGCTCCTCCTTCGCGCCGTAGATTGGCGGGCTGACAAGGAACATACATTCCGTCCTTGGTCTTGGCTAAGGTTGAGGTGAGGCAATCCAGCCGCGCGGGGTTTACGGTGTACCACAGACTGGCAACATGTGCTGTTGTTGCAGCATTGATTAAGTGGGGCTGGGGCAAGCTCAAAGTCGGTAGAGATTCCTTGGAGTGGATGACACGTCCTCCAGCTTTCGTCAGGCTCTTGTTCGCTGCACCTCTTCTTGCAGTATCCAACACTTTTTGAGCTCAACACGATGGGTTCAATTGTCTGAAGGTGTGCATTCTTTCTGTGACACTACTGTGATTCCTCCTTTCTGACACATACACTACAGGTAGATCATCATGTAGATGACGCTCTTTGACCTTGGTCTTCCATGTGAACCAATGTTCACGAGTCTAGCACTGGCGACGGGGTATCTAAAGGTGCGCTGGTGCATGTCTGAGAAGTGGCATTACATTGACACCTTTTGGCCTTATAACTGTATGACGAGCTTGTCTTCTACTTCAAATATGCAACATCGGCGTATTGCTGCCTGCGTCCAAATGGCAATCAATTTGTAACGGAGGTATGTCTGTACGCTACCCCACGTTGGTTGCTGTCTAACAAAGTGAATAGTTGTCAAATGCCTTGACAGACACCCAAGGGTTCGTTTCATTAAGAGGAAGGTTAGCAGTACTTCGCGACGCTCCTATACATGCTAATGAATCAGACAGCGGCTCTATGACCAACATCCTGCTCGATGGTCAAGTTACGCTAGTCCCATTCATTTCTCCGGGTGTAAAATTCCCTGGTAAGGTGAGTTCTATTATTTCTGCATTGCCGGTTATGACTTTGTGCTCTAGGAGGTGCGAAAGTGCACAGTGGCTTACTTCTCTCGTGAGGCGATCTTCTAGCAGTAAGATTATCGCGAAGCAAACCCTCTTCTGTAGTTGGGACGCATTGTCCTTACAAACCCTTTCCGTCCTGGGTAAGGAGTTGGAGAAGCACCCAGGATATTCGATCGTCACCACTGGACACTCTCGGTGGCTCAATTGCTCTGCTCGCCGCCGTTATGCTGCAACAGAACTCCAAGGCTACGTGCGTTCAATCTCATCACATCTTGACCAGATCCATCAACCACACGTGATACCGACCTGCAGCCTCAAGCAAGGCATGTCTCGCTCAGCAAGCAATTGGTAACCCTAGGGACGGCGACCGCGGCGTCTGCTAATGTCAACGTTGTTCCGCTTTCGAACCCGCCTTCGAACCCGCCCCCTCAAGCGGAAAATGTTACGCCACTAGTCGTCCAGTCTCCCGCCGTAGCACCACTTCCTCAAGTCGACAATGTTGCTGCGCCAGGACTACCTGTCATCCAACCCGCCGAAGTGGCACTACCTTCTCCAGAAGGCTCGACTGCTCAAAGTCGCCCACCCGCCGTTGAAGTGAAATGGATTGTAGTGAGCACATCATGTACGTCTCACATCTCTTCGAGAGAAGTCCTTGTACTGACATTGTTTCACTTGTATGGCTGTCGCTTCCCTGCGCGGTGAGTATCTTAAAGTTTTCATTTATCACTTTTCTGACACTGTTCTCTCTAGCTGAGCTCGCCAAATATATTCCAGCCTCAACATGCGTCGCCGACTTCCTTGACACCATGGAGAAGAATCCGCACCACTTTCTAGGACGACCGTCCGAAGGCTTGTCAGCGCTCGTCCTCGCTGTCGAAAATGCTGATCCAGACTCACGGAAGACGAAACCGACGCGAGCTGGGGTCATCGTCAGCTCTCTGGTAAGGGGAGAAACGTACTGACCAGCTGGGGGAGCGTCGGTAATTGCAAGACTGCATGCCGTCTACTTGCTGCCCTTGTCAAGACATGCCAAATCGCTCGCCATATGTGCTACAAGCGCAAGTCTCGGGCCTCGAGCTACCTCTGTGACGCCCACCTACAAGAGATAGTCGAGAAACTGTGGGATTGCTGAAAGGAAGCTGGCGGGGTAAGTCGCTGCTCTTGGTAGTGTCGTTCATTATTGACAACCCTTTGCTCTGTCCTAGCCGATTGTTACAAGGAAGGCAGTCGATCGCACATCGGCGGATTCCAAGTCGGCTCCACAAGATTCCAATACTCTGCTTCAAGTTGGCGATGTCAGTCAGACTCAAGACTTCGCCCTGGCTACCGCCGCCGATCCCCAATTCGCTTCCTCAGAGTTCAAGGCACCGCAATCAACAGATATTGAGAAATTGATTTCAGTGTGTGCTTTCCTTTGACTATCTTCCAGTCAGAGAAGTTCGGTGTGGCGGTAGCATCTGGCAAAAGAACGCCAAAGAAAGATGGTAAGGCTCGAACTTTATCAACTCATCGATCGCAATTCATCTCTGGCTTCGCTTTAAGAATATCGGCAAGCTATCATAGGAAGTCCGCTGTCAGTTTCGGAGAATGGCTATACTGAGCTTCAAGCTCTGAGCCTCGTTGTTCGTCAATATTTCGATATCTGGGCTGCGCGGTTTCTATTTCACTAATCTGACGTCTTTATAGCGGAAACTGTCCAGGAAAAACAAACCTGCTGAGGCTGCCGTTGCCTGTTGCCTGAGAGCTAGAGGGACCAGATATCTGTATTTATCGTATAGAAATCATGACCGTAACATGTAGTAAAATCTGACTACGATATGAAAGTAATGGACCACAACATGGACTGCAGGCAGACCTTCAGCTGCAGTTTCCATACCATTAGACTACCCATTCACGACTGCAACAGGAGCCTCACTTGATGGGTTCAGTGGTGGCTCGAAATCTGGCCCGCGAAGACTTAGTCGAGGCCAGGTCGAAAATTTTTCCATTTTAGTCCCCTTGTAGTCATCTGCTCAGAACCTCTTACTTCTGGACCATACACCGACCAAACATAGACTCAAGCCATACCATTTCGTGACTGGCACCCGACTTCCGACTTTTACTGAGAGTCACAAGAGTCTTCTTTCCGCGTTGAGACGAGCATGTGCTGGCCAAACCTTCTCTGAATCCTAGTCTTCTTCCTCGTTGCTAACGATCATGACTGTTGCAATAGCAAGCGCCTCTGTGAATTCTGTCAGCAGAAGCTCTGGCGGAGTAGTGGGACACTGTTTTAGATTGTCAATAATGTGATCGTAGGCTAAATGAAGATGTGAGAAGCGCATCATCTCTCTTGATAGCCTTGCTCTATGGCAGAGATGGGTGAGGTTCATGTGTGTCAGAGGCTTGAGAGGAGAAGATGAGAAGGGGACGAACCTTTGGAGACGAGGGGTTGAGCCAATGCAGATCCGATGGTCCGTTCTTTCCGATATGCGCATACATCAGCCTCTTGAGCGAGCAATGTAAGTATATATATCCACTTGAAAAAAGGTGACCTACTTACTGCGACGGCTCTCATAAATGCCAAGGACACGAGCTCTCTGAAGACTAGGCCAGTCTAGCGTATACTCACCAAATCCTTTGGGGCGGAGAGGTGAAGGAGTTTGGGGAGTATAGTCCCCGCTTCGCACCTCTTCTCATGGATCTTTAGAGCGTAAATTGGCGGGGTAAACGTAATCCCTTGAGCTCTATTAGCGCAGGTGAGTCAGAACTGTACCGTGGATTGACAAGCCGTCAACTCACCTCCATCCAGGTCTATCCAACTACACCCGTCGCCTGATCTGATCTCGCGTCTTGTTGTCGTGAGGCATGCCAGCGGATCTCGAGATTCCCGTTCCATCATTAGACCTCACTCTGTCGTCCCAGGAGGGGAAGAGACTTGGCAAGACGGGACTAGACACGGGAGGAAAGTGGAAAGAAAGTTGGAAGGATGCCATCAATTGGTATTGCCGTTTCGGTTGATGATGTCAGGAATCGGAACTTAGCCTGCAATCTTAATCTTTAAACAATCCCAGTTGAAGTGGATTATATAAACCGCGTGTGGATTGTGGTGGATCAAGATCCAAGGGGAACTGCTAGTATCTGCCGGACAATTGTCCAGTGGCAGTCCAGTAGACGACCAGTACTTGCTTTTTGTTTTCTGGATTGCCAGAATTTCAATTGCAACAGATATTCTATTGAATTTCGTACTCTCTTGGTCTGAAAGTAGTAAAGTATTTAGAAAATTTTTGTCAAAATTACAATGTCTGAGCAAATATCTATGCGCTAACAAATCATAATTCCTTAATGATTGAACATCACATTTTGGGACATTCTCAAGGTCTTCCTGCGTCTAGTGATAGTACGCGTTGAAATTATTTGAATTAAGTTTCATCCATGATGACGATATGGAAGGTAAACTCAAGGAGTAATGGTCGCTGACAGTGAACCCGCTTTATCATGAGCGCGCGATTGTGTCTGGTCGTTGTAAGATCAAGAGGGAATAAGCTGAACACTGTTCAGAACAGGGAAAACAATGAACATGAGCAGAAAGGTTGCGCGTGATTTAGTCTTAGTCACATGATGTTGACCGTCACTTGACGTCCCCGAATTTCGCACTACATTATCATGTACCTTCGAAATCAAGGACCCAAGCTGCACTGAAAGATCCAAGCAGTGACGACATCCATTAATCCATTTGTCACATTCTGGCTGGGTATAACCCCTCCCCCCCGGAAGCTATCGCTAGATGAATCTTCGATTCAAGGTCACAATTGCACGCTCTTATCCACTCTCATCCTAGAATTTGCAAGGCGTGTAAAAGTCCTTGAGGATGTCGGGGATCTGAAGGCAACGGGAATATAGACAAATATGTAGTGGCAAGCGCTGGTCAGCTCTCTTTTTCTCCTGAGTATGAATCTCAACGCAGCTGACTTCCCTTTTTTTCCTTTCAGAGATTTAGTTGTCAATATACTGTACACAATGCGGCGCTGATTATACAGCGCAAATGCTCCACACTCAGATTGATGTGTCTGCCCCTCTGTCAGGCATGTCCAAAGTTGCTAGAAGGATATGCAAGAAGTATGAGAGGATGTCACCAAAGTGGATATTAGCCTTCAAACGACATGCAAGACCATCAAGGACCACCCACGATTATGATGAGACACTGATAAAGCAGGACTTCTCCTCGCCGGCCTATCCCGCAAATTCAACACTGTCAAAGAGTTTACAAACGTGAAGCTCACGCGCACTTTATATCTCCGCCTTCGCGACGTTCGAGCCTTCACATTCACGGCAGTAGCGCGCATGACCAAGTTCTCAATGCCGACCCTATTACTGCTTCGATGAATTTCAAGGCTCGTCGAGAAACATCTGAAAGACGGCAAAGGGAGAAGCTACAGCAGACCTCATACAAGACAGGGCTCAACGAGCTACATAGAGACTTGGCTTGGATGAGGATCGAGGTCCGCGAATGGCCTCTGCCCACAAGACCCCACCAGATCAAGGCTGTTTGCTTTGGACTCTGGTGCTGCGAAGCATTTCCCCTCTGGCGATGCAAGACGTATGATTTCCAAGGACTTAGAAATATTAGATGTCGAGAACGCAGGTATGGAACCCGAGGTGCCTGAGCACCTTAGAATCGAGGACGAAGCGTCATTCTAGGCAACGGGTTTCGGAACCAACACGCTTAGGTGGCGATCTGCGTTGGTCTATTCTGGCCCTTCTGGAGCCTATTACCTATCCTTTGGGCCATACCTGAACATCAATTGATACCGTCAATCTTGTTCCCACAAACGGCTGAATATCAGTCAACGCCGTGCCTTCACCCAATCATGGCGTCTCCAAGAGGAGGATTGCACCCTGTGAGCTTTCACCAGGCTTTGCTCACTAGTCTGTTTCGGGGTTGCAAGCTGGTCGTCCCTTATAGAGACTTCCTCGGTTGCCATTCGTTCGTCCATCCACTGCCGCCGTTTTTAATCATCTCGCCTGTCTCGGTGATGAATGCAAGGCGCGTTGCAGACCATAACCAGCCTTTATCGGCCTTGTTCGGAGCCCACAATGCTACGTTTGCATTCGGATACAACCTGGAGCTAGTAGTTAGAGAAAGGGCCTTTTAATTATGTAAGGTCTGTCTAGGGCGCCTTGGGTGGTGCTAGCCGTCGTTACCGCGATGAAGAGGTGCCACTACGCGCGTGGCAGAGACGCTTAGACGAATTTTCCGTCAGTAAACGCCAGCCGCCTTGAAATTGTGCCACATGGGAAATAAGATTGCGGAAATCTGAATCAACAGAAAGAATGTCTTGGTCACATCATATGCCTCACTTGCCTCGACCCGCCTTCGGATCATCCTGCTGACCCAAGTTTATGCCAGCCATTCCACCTGCCTCATTCGAAGAGGACGGTTAATTATCTTCAGAACCTTTGATGATCATGCAACTTGGCTTTCACCACCCCTGTTCTGCCTTGCATGCCTAATGTTTCCACCCTGCAGCACTGCGTGCCTGCCAGTCCTCCATTGTTGCCGGTCGCCGTGTCCCTCCTCTATCCACCACCCTCTCTTTCATATACCCCATCCAGCTGCGTTCTTGCTTCCTATACATCTAAGCTTTGTTCTATACCTTGGTTGGGATATAAACTTTTCGTTGGCCTCAGAAGTATGTGTCACTTCTCCCGCCTTTCCTCGCGGCCATTCGACCACGCGATCGCCTCTCAGCCCCACAGGTCACGGCCACCATAATGTGCCTCCGTCGCTTGAATTGGCTGCCATTTCTACCCAATCTTAATAGCGCAGGTTCTCCAGATTCATCACTCACACTGGGCAGACATTGACCTTACTACGTGAGTCCGCTTTTGCCTGAGTCTGAGCCCTGAATGCAAGACCGCTGAGGAGGCTATGCGGTGCAGTGTCCTTTTTACCACCTCACTATTCCTGAAGAATATTATTGCCCTTGTTCCCCGTCCACTTGGGAGTTCGATGTGCTTGAACTCGATGACATTCATGTATGATGTTCTATTGCTTCACTCCGTTCTGCACCCTATTCAGTCATAGACCGTTCTCAAACGTAATACAAAGCTACACAGATCAAGGCGTTGACTTGGACTGAGGAAATCTTTCCAAAGCGAAGGCCATACTCGAGTACAGCACGCCCCAGGGTGGAAGTGGAGAACGCTAACGGTCGAAGAAAATAGTCCATACTTTTGACTGTACGAAAACTTGACTGATCTTTGAAGCACTTGCTCCTGCTTCAGTATTAGATCTGGTGGAAGCCCTTGATCATGGAAGTAATATTTCATTGCGGGTGAATATGAGGCGGCGTCGAGCTTGTAGAAAAAGTTTGATTGACACCCTGACGAGTTATTAGTATCTTCGGTGGAAAATTCTATCCCGATGCTGAAAGGGATGAGGTTCATGATTGCGCACCCCGTGATTTCGGGGTGGCAGCAGATTGTCCTTGCTTCGTACATTGCTGAAGGACTGCCAGCATCTCTCATCCGCTTTAGCCTTTTCCCGCCTATGTAAGAATTGTAGAATGGCCCAACCCTCAAGAGCTCAAGACACTGCGGAGAGGACACCTTTATCTGGAGTTCTGCTGGATTCCTGGCTATTTGAACAGGACCTTCGACGATGCCTCAAGGACGTATCAACCTTCGAGGACCGCTTTTCGCGTGTGCTAGCTCCCGACTTTGTAAGTATGGTGAAAATCTTCCCTACTCATCAAAATTCTCATGACAACGATCTCTATTCCGCGGTTTTGTTCTCCACACTCTCAGCACAATGTCCTGCAGGGCCTGAAGTCCGTTCAATTCCGGGGTGAACACATAACTGATGTACTTGCGCCTCTGTTCTCTGCTACGAATAATGGACAAGTTCCAAACTTTGAGTCTGTCAGGACGGCTGTCTACATATGGGATTGGCACCACCCTACCGTACAAGGCCCCGATCTGCCCCTGCTTTCGAAACTGAATAATTACAACACTGGGCTGGATATGCCTGCCGAGCAAGGTCAACATTCGTCTATTGAATTGGTCCGTCTGTCCGAGTATCCCCACTTCCGCAAGGAGAACGGTTCGGTTGAGAAGCAAGCTCGATCGGAGAAAGAGTCACAACAGGCAACCACATCGAAGGACAAAGGCAAGCGACCACAGAAAAAGGACGAGGAAAAGACAGGAAAGATGAGGAAAGATGTGCGATATGCCGATGAGGGTGAGGACGACAGCGTCATTGGCGATGGCGGCACGGGAAGTGAGAATGTCCCGTTCAGCAGGAATTTAGGAAGAACTAAAGGGCGGTCGATAATGACCTTGGAAAGCTCACCAGAGCCGGAACACCTCCGCGAAAACGACCCTCCATGCCACCAATGCAGCTACGCCGACGAGAAATGTTTCGTTGTAAGAAGCCGTCGGAGCAAGCATTTCAAAAGGGCTTGCGGGCGTTGCAGTTCCAAGAAGACAGCTTGTTCCTTTTCATTGCATCCCGATCTGCAAAAGAGGTTGAAGGATGATCCCAACGTCCCTGTTGCAGGACCACTTACTCAAAAAGGTGGGTCTATCAAGCATGCCCGTTTCAATGAGTGACATATGGAGAGATAGACATTTTAAAGGTCCTAGATTACCTGAAAAATGGCATACATGATCTCCAGAAAGGCCAGCTTCATATACGCCAGCAAATCGGCGAGTTGAGACATCAGGATCGTCTCGAACCTCGAGACCAAGCATTCTTCGGTGTGTTTAAATCGCGGAAGCCTGTGCGAGAGACTGTTACCCATTTCTCTCGGATGGACGCTAGCTCACAAGGGCATCCTCCCGATTCTCTCGCAGGTGCTATTCCGATAGATCAATCAAAGGGGGTGGGAACAGGCCAGACGAACAAAGCCCATTTGACCTCCCCAACAAATCGCGATGCAGGGCAAACGAATCAGCTTATTCTGGCATTGGAAGCTTGTCCTGAGAGTGATGCGATCTTGACAACTAAGAAGACCAGTCCTCCTCAAGGCGACAGTCCATTTCGTCCTCAAGCTGGTCATGTCCTTCACTCTGGCGCTGCTGTTTGCGAGAGCGTTGTCGAGGAAGAAGTAAATACTGGCAGTTCACCCACCCCCACTCCGGAGTATTTGCCGTCACCCTTAACGTCTATGTCTTCAACTACAGAAGCCCTGGAATTCAGATTTGCTTCTGATAGTGCCGTAGCCGAAGTCCCTTGCTTACCAAAAGTCGGCGCCCCTAAGCGGAAATTTTCCGGTGACGAAAGCGAACTACAAGCTGCAGGCGCGGAAGGTATTGCAAATCTTGCTCAAAGCAAGAGGTTGCGAAGGGGCTAGGTACGTCGGGATTAAATTACATCAACGTGTTTGTTTCAACGCGTAGAAATTAATGCTCGTTTGCGGC
>NHYE01005150.1:0-14677 GCA_002938385.1 Gymnopilus dilepis | reverse complement strand
GACCAAGCCAATAAATCGATTCTTTCTAGGGGAATCATGTTGAACTCGACTAGTTTTTGTGCGACCCATTTTACAGTGAGCGAGAGTGGTAAAGTAGTAGTAATGACGCTAATTAATTTGAACCACCACCAGGACGCGACGCGATCAGTCACGTGTGGCCCGTTACTTTTTTTGGGCACGAGTAAATGAGGAAGGCTATTACTTACCCCATCTTACGATCTGCTCTGAACCAGCAGCCCACGAGGAGGATGCCTTTGGGTAAAGAATTGGCGGGTTGAAGACAATGAGTTCTTGAGGACCATTAATGGGGGCCGCGAAGGAAGCGGCGGCGAAGAGGACAGAAGCAACGAAGGTGTTGAGCAACATGATGAGATTATGTACGAGCAGGTAATTAAGGTGTTGGTGCTGAAGAAAGTAAATGTGGTCGTGAGGCAGTGAATAGAAGAAGGGATACAAGTACTGGAGAATGTAGAGCGGAATACACCCAGGTTTTATACCCTGCCGATGCGGACTCAACTCGTGGCCTTACCCATGTCCGCTAGTCGGATAGAGTGGAGAACCGTTCTCTAGCATGGAGTCAAGTACACGAGGCTGATGCAGAATCAGAGATCCCGCCCCGAGAGCTGGATTTGAAGCCAGAGATACGCGATACAGTGGGATATGTGCAGACAGAGCGCCTTCGAGCGGCGTTACTCTGCTTGGTGGAGCCATAGAAGACGTGATCGGTGCTGAGATCAGGTTCGTGGCTTCTGGCTTCTTCAATCCTTGCGAGGCAGTACCTTACAGGGCAAACGTCCACTCCTTCAGGAGCTGCTTAGATCCAACAGATATGGCCTACTCCACCGCTGAATTTAACCAGGTCAGTTTCCAAGGATAGTGGATTCGCTTGCAGAAGATCAATCTACAGATGTAAGGGGATCGAGAGGAAATATCTGGACGATTAAAGACATCGTCTCGCAAAGACAAACCTAGGGCAATGAAGTTTCATTAATGGATGTTGCCGGTCTTGATCATGATGATGGTTTGCCTCCGAGTCGTGATTGACGATACGCTGGCAAACACTATGAGTCAAAGTCAGGCTTGGCGAAAGGAAAAGCAATGACTGGACCGGCGGCCATCGAAGAGGATCGACGAAACTTTGAAGATAATTTCTTGATGAAGCCAAATGTACGTTATACATAATTGCATCGTACAAGGGAGTAGCAAGTATTGACAATGGTCGTTACTTCTTGATAGTAAACCTTGGACTACGATTACCAGAATCGCCAAATACTAGAACAAGGACAAGCTAAACTGACTTCAATTTCGGATTCGTAAATTGAAACTTACAGACAATGATATAATCTTTACGAGGCTCTACCTTTGGACACTGGAAGGTGACAAAGCCGTCTCCGAGGTTAAAGTCTGAGGCAAGCGGATGTCCTAGACGTCAGATCGTCGGATGAGATTCTCCGGAGATGAGAGGATTGAGCAAGACAGAATCCTCACCGATGTCTAGATGCTCGTTCTGGCTTCCATCTTCGAGATAGCCCAGGAGAATCCTTCCTTTCTGAGACGAGTTTTCCTTTGGCATGTCGCGGACATCCCTTATTGTCGAAAATCGTGAAATGATCAGCGTGGTGGACTGGAAATCAACGGGGCAGACGCACCACGTAACCGCGACATCAGACCCCGAACTCCAGACCGTGTTATTGGTGGGATGAGTGATTCTGGGGTTGTATACAATCCCGCGGGCGGAAATGTCTTGATCCCAGCCACTGAATCTCGTGTTGGGAGCTCGACATGGCATACAGGAGCTGGACGAAGCAAGGCCGTGTTCGAAAAGGGAGATAACGAGGACACAAGACGTAAAATAACGGAGTAACATGCCAATGAAAAATTCTGAGCTTTAGGAAGGCAAAGGCTGGCCCAACGATGTTGCTGTCCTGGATGACTGATGAGGTAAACTTTTTCATCGAACCAAGGACAGGGCAGGTTGATATTATAGTTGGGATAGTTGCGAATAGGAGCCCTTGGGTAGCAGACTAGGGCGTTAGACATTCATGGAGGTCCACGTAGCAACAATGACGCAAGGATAACCCTTGAAGAGATGCCACAGCCTGGGGCTTACAGACCCAGGACACAGACTGATTGCAGAACGCCAAGATCTCTTCACATACTGGCAGAAATGGCATCATAACTTGTATGGAGAAGCAAATGCTTAACTTTGTCAGAGTTTCGTTCAGATCAGATACGGGTCCCCGAGGAGTTGGAAAAGGCGATGGATTCGCACCTCTCGCTTCCAAATGTTAAACCTTCAAAAATAATCAGAAAATTCGGTTGAAGTCAAAGGCCTTCTTCATTAAGACTGGTGCTGAGCCTGCCGTTCATCGTGTTGGTGGTGAACTCGAAACGAGGCTTTCGGACAACGGACCGGTGGCTCCCAACAATAAACAGCATCACGTGGCAGCTGTGACTCCCAAGCACTCGCCGTGACATATCGTGAGCAGACACCAGGCGTGGGGCTCGGGACAACGACAAGACGCATCCTTACCATTGACAATCACGGCCATCGGTCTCCTTAGCAAGTTACAGCAAGTATTTCCCCTCTTCAAGGACCTTCCAAGGCTGTAGAATTTCAAGAGTCGGACGCCGCAGACTTTCGAAATTAACACCCGAACTCTATCACGACATTCTCAAGAATTCCAAGCTCTAGTTGGGGAGACACGATGAATGTTAAGGTCGATCTTACTTGTTTTTGCCTGTAACAACAAGCTTGCGTCATATAGTTGATTTTTCCTTTGCTTGCGTATGCCCGCCGAGAGACCCTGCCAGGACCGTTCTGCACTTCAACTCCGTCACCGATAGGGAATGGTTGAGCCACCACTGGCCCCTCTTCTCAAGATTGGCGGGGAGAAGTTATTTGAGGGCTCCGATCAGCAGCATTCAGGGCCCGCAAAGGTGAAAGATATTTTGGTCCCGAAGGCGAAGGCCCAAGCATTGAAGGACAAGAGCAATTTTGCCATTGTGAAGGCCGGCGCTGCTTCAGTTCCAACTGCTCGCAATTGTTTGATGGATGACACGGAAGATGGACCCGCACTGCTAGCAAAGGTCCCTATGATATTATCAAACTGCTTTTCATCTCCCATCCGAACGCTCAAAGAATCCATACCAGACCACGAACACGACTGTATCACTATTCACGATCTTATCGAAGCCTATAATGCCCTTTCGAACGCGATAAGGGGACAACTCCACCAGATATCTTCCTCCGGTCGATCTTCTTCCCTTTTGGCGCCATTCAAGACGAACTCATGCGAAATCATCGACTGTCTAATTCGAGACATCAGGCGAATTTTGCCTAACCCCTTTGACTCCCCACGACAGCCTCACTCAGTAACAGATCTATCCTTTGGTTATGAGATCTCCCTGACTGAGGAAGAATATCAAACCATGGTCGACGACACCACCCTGTGTCAATATGCGCTTCGTTTTGCCTGCGACATCCTCACGGTTCCTGCTGTATATGCCAACTTTACTGGTAATCTACCACATTCCGTGCTCGTTCAAGCCCTTACGCACCTCCTCTATCCAGATATCCATCTAACGACCCTCTTGCGAACCATTCTTTCCTTCTGTACAGCGTCTGCACCGACTACTCTGAACCTGCCAAAACTGCGCGCAATGGCAGTCTGGACGTTGAAAGTTCAGCAACTATCCACATCACTTTTAGTCTCCTTGAAGACAGAGATTGTTTCGGCTCTCCAAACGACCATCTCGCGCCAGTCCAACGACAATACAGCCAAAAATGATGCCTTCAAGGTACGTGGCCATAATTTTGCGTGACATCCAAATGCCCACTTCTCCGTCCTAGGCAATCCATTGTATCCTCAATTCCCACCCAACTTTCATGCCCTCATTACTTGAACTCTTACCGCTCGTCCTTCAGCACCTGGTTTGCGACTCACCAGAAACCCAATTGTGCGCCGCGTTAGCTCTTAGCGGATTTGCAACTGTCAAGTATGGAGATCTGTCCGGGACCCTATTTCCCCTCAAACAAGCTTCGGATCTTGTCAAGGCCTTCATTGCCGACCAGGTCTCGAAGCCAGGGTCTTCTCAAACTGCCGGTTCTCTGGCGTCAGTCCTCAACAGTGCCTTAGAGGATGGCATCGAATGGCGGAAGCGTGGTCCATCTTTCGTGCTGACTGTCATATCATGCTTCCTCATCTTGCTGGATCATCTCTTCTTCAAACATGGCCGTTCTGTCACGATTATCATGGACACCCTTCTCCAGTGTGCCAACCATAAGCAGAAGTCCGTTAAGCGATTGCAACCGGAAGTCTGGAAAGTGCTCTTTTGGGCATTTCACCGTGTTCCCCTACCCCTAGAGGCGCCTGCTTCTGATGGTGCACCCGGCATCAGAGAGCTTGCCTTTCGAGTCGTCTGTGAGGACCTGCGTGACGACCGTCGTATGTCTCTTATTGGTGTTCTGCTGAGAAGAGACGAATCTCGCGCACCAACTCGGTCGAAATTGGACATCAAAAGAGCTATCCAGGTCACAGATGACATGTTCAAGACAGGAAGCGTCGATCAAGCGACCTCTGTCTTGTCAAGACTACTGGCCAATATCGGCTCTCGAAAAGCGGAGAGTCGCCAGCGTGGTGGACGAGAGTGCTTTTCCAAGGCAGTCCTTGATGGGACTCTTCTTTCGCAAACCACTCGGGAGTTGAGCGTGCCAGCCCTGACGACATCTATGGATGAATTGGACGCTTTGTCAGAAGAAGAGGTTCTGGAAAATTGGGAGAGTCTTTCCTCATTGTGGGCATCGATGGTACAGAGTGGACTGAACTGTAGTCGCGAATTGACGGTAAGCGTCAATTCCATTCGCCACAAGTACGATTAGTACGATTAACTAAATTCCACCAGCCTGACTTGGTAAAGATTTGGCAGGCCCTCTTGCTTGTCCGTGCAGAGCCTGCCGAAGGAGGACAAACCCTGTCAGCGTCTCCAGCATTCTATCAACATGTCGCTTCTATTATTGTTGGTTTTCAGATCGAGTTGGATACTGCAGAGCGACAACGGCTCTACCTTTCCTCAGTATTAAAGCTTTGGTCGGTCCTGAAGAATGTATTCAGCCATACCTCACTGTCTCACCCCGCGGAGAAGCTACTGGCCTCGCTTTTGCGGACCCAGTTCCTGCTTGCCGACGATCTTGTGAAAGAATCGTGGAGTCAGCTCTGTGGCGATCTCATCTCCGTTGGCGTTCCTACTCTCCTACATGTCCTTCGGGTTCGAAGTGAGAAGCAAGAGGGAGCGGAAGTTACCAGACAGCTGTGGTTCCTGCTGGCGATGAATGGTCCCTTGATCGGCGAACATGAACATTGGGAAGACCTTTTACAATTCTTACTTATGCCATTCAGGTAGCTATTGTATGCTCTCTGTTTTCGACCACTGTATTGACCCCTATTCAGCGTCTGGGAGATGTCTTCCCAGGAGTTTAACATCTGGACGACCATCTTCAAAAGGGCTTGCGATCTTGCAGAGAAGGCCTCGAAAGCAGTCCACCATGTAGTGTCGCATTTCCTTGGCCTTTTTCAGGATGTCAAGTTGGCGTCGTAAGTCTCCAATTCTTCACTGCATGTAATGATCTCAACGACTGCGAGAAAAGGCTCAAGTCTTGTTCGCGGACTTTGTATTGGATATTATCTCAACTGACTGCCTCCAAAGGATATTCAATCGATTCCAGCCTCCTTGCTATGATCAATGATTGTATCTCCTCATCATACGCGTCTTCCGTGGAAGTCAAAGTTCATACGCTGGATATCTTGCGTTTGGTCGGAGGTCTCATTCAGACGATGTCCCCCTCCGACATTGTCGAATTCCTTTCCGCTCTTCAGAAGGGTCTATCATTCTGGATCGCCGATGAGAAGATGTTCCTAGAACACCATGAAGACAAGGAGCTGGTGAGCATTATTGCACAAAGAGATGAAAACTACTGAGACAAGTTGAAGGTGGACATATTGTACAAACCGAGTTTGCAACTCTTAGCTCAAGTTGAGCCATCCATCGATGTTCTGGAGTCAGTGGCGACCTTCATACACTCCGTCTTCATACGCATTCGTGGCGACGGCCCTCTTGCCTTTCACAATTTTTGGCGTGCAACTTATCACAACAGAGAAGGCATCTCTAAGGACGACTTGCCGGTTCCAATTCAGCTGTGCCTCAAGGCTTGGAGCGACATCACTGCAGAGAGTCTGGCAGATGACGTTTCTTTGTATTCCGGGTCACAGAGCTTGGTAAGGCCCCTTCAGCGTGCCAGGTGTCTGCAAAACTCAAGTTTGCCTTTCAGCGGAGCCACGTCATTCCTAGCTCCCAGTCTCTGGAAGGATTGGATTCTATCGAAGCAGGTCATAGTTTCAACCCCTCTTATGTAGGAAGCGAACATGAGAAGCCCCTCCACATCACGGCCTATAATTATAGTCGTGACTTGGACTTCCAGTTACAAGCTCCCCAGTCAGTCGAGAGAATAGACGACTCTGACCTTCCCCAAGCTCGGGAGGTGGCGAAGGCGGGTGCAACTTCGGAGAATGCATCTAGCGGAGACAACGAAGATAAATCAAGCAGCTCTGGCCAGACTTCGATAGCTGACCCAGTGACACTTCCACAGCTCTTTGCATCCATTGCAAAACGACATGCAGATGATGAGCGTGCGTTAATATCGAGCCCCGGACACATGTTGAGTACTGACATACATGTATTTTCTCCCACAGTTCCTCGCACTCCCAAGAGACGTCGAATTGACACGTCTAGCAACACTTCGAAAGGCTGGCCTAGGAACATATGGCACGAGAGCAACAATTCAGACTTACGTCCTGGGCCGTCTCATACAGTGAACCGAGAGCCTTCGCCCTTCTCTAGCCCATCCAGTTCCGCAAAACGGAAGCAGAGGGGTGGAAATGAGGACCCCTCTTGGACTGAGGGCAATGCTAAGGGATTTCGTCTTCCTCGCCGAGACCCCCTTGAAGTCGGAATGGCATCTTCGGACGACGTTGATTATGACTCGTGGGAGCAAGGAATTTCTGTTGATGATCTGAGACAGGCGCAAATGGAGCTCCAAGAGCGTTCTGGTGAGTCACTAGACATTCACTGCTGGAGTAGTCAGCCGACAAACCTACAGACATCGTCCTGGATAGCGAAGAGAATCTGGTTTACGATCTAAACACAGAACCTGCAACAGGTAATTCTTTCGCAACTGCCTGCGGGATTATATTAATTGAGCGTTGATTTTCTTCCAGAACCCGATGATTCCGATGGCCATGATATCCTCAGCCCTTCTCTTGGTGATGAGCCCATGCGATCGAAGCAGCGTCAACGTTCTCAGACTGCGCCAGAATTGTCGCCTGCTTCGCATTCCATGTCAGCAGCACAGCCCTTAAGAAGGAATCAGACAACGCCTTTGGAACGCCACAAGTCTTCGGCTCAGTTGGAGGCTCTTCAGCAAGCCTATGCCATAGTTGCCGACACTGGAACATCCCAAATCGATTTTCAGGATATCATGCAGGCTCGGCGTCTTGCAAACCAGATCAACCAGATCTTGGACGAGCAAATGTTCTCCAAAGTCGCTGCCGTCAAACGTCCACCTAATGACTGAGATGAACACTTCTTTATATGATTCGTTTCAACTCTGCACGTTTTACACACTTTATTTTATCTTTATTACATTCCTTCTCCTGTCATATGCTTGCTACTTCACTTTCTTATGCGTCCTAGATTTCAACATGCTCATTTGTACATCAAGTCGTTCCACTCACTCATGCGAACGAATTACCATACTATGCAGGCGTCACCGCCTTGGACTGTCTCAGAACAGGGACATTGGTTCAAAGTAAGGCAGGGTATGACAATCTCTCAAACGGGTATTACACATATGATACAACTAATTACGGGTTCATCTACTTCATAAAAATACAGAATAAAGAAAAATAACAATAACTAGCTCGAAGTGGGTAAAGTTCTGGACAATCTCGAATCGGAACCCATCCTCTGCAGCTGCCTTGAGACGAATTCCTTTGTGGGCGACTCTGTATCCGACTCAGAGACACCAGAGTCGTCGCTCTCTGGACTATCCCCAAACAGGTCTTTCATTGCAGATAGAGTGCTCGCAGACGCTGCCAGTCCATCTAGGATCGATCTCCTGTTCAAAGCGGGCGAAACGAGGTGATGTGGAGTGACTTGGCCAACATGTGGATCGTCGTCCGAAGACATGGAGTGGATGCTGATGTCCGAGTCTGAGGATGGCACTGTATATGCGCGTTTCAGAGGTCGAAGAGGACGGCTAGAGGAAGGGCCCGCATGATCCTCGTGTTCTTCCTGCTCAGAGAGGCTGTCTACCCTCTTCCTCTTTTTATTCGCCACCGCCGCAAGAAGCGACTCTGGGAAGCTGATAGATCTCCTGAACTGCACCTTGGTGAGATCGATCTTCTTAGTCGGGGTCTCCGGTCTGTCCAGAATGGTACTGTGGTTTCGTTCCTTGGAAGCAGCAGACAAGGGAGTAGGGGGGTCAAAGGTATTGGGGAGTGATGCTCTTGACCTTCCCGCATACGTCCTGAATCTGGGAGCCTTTGGTGAGGAGGACGGGCTTCGTAACTTGGATCTTGGCGAGGCAGGTAGTAGTGCCGACTGCACCCAACGCTCGTCCTCACTTTCATTGCTGCTTGCAGCGCTAGCGGCCGGAGAATGGACTTGCGTCCTCTTCGCCAGCGGCCTGCCCTTAGGCTTCATCTTCGACTTGAGTTTCTTCGACGGCGTCGGCTGCACACCCTCGCCATCTTCCTCCTCAAGTTGACGCTTCTTGCCATTGACCTTGCCAAGGCCGGCAATACGATCGGCCACAGAAACAGGACTGCAGACCACCATATTCTCCTTCTCTGCGTCACTTTCGCCATCTGACATGAGACGACGACGTTTGGCAGGTGTATTACACAACTGAATAGCAGAGAGCGGTGTCCTTGTTGAGGAAGAGCTGCTCCTCCGCGAGCGAACAGGAGAGATTGGCGTTGTTGGTACAATGGGGAAGCTTGGGAAGACCTTTTGCGGTCGCTCCGGAGAGACAATTTTGATGTTGGCAGTGGAGGGAGTAGTGAATGAAGAAGAGGTGGGCGTTCGGGGCACGGGAAGAGGAAGGGCGAAAGCAGGAGCCAAGGGAGAAGTGGATGTAGAGGCAACAGGCTCTGGTTGAGGTAGGATGCCGACAGCGCGAAGGCAATGCACAATGGTCTCCGGCCAGCCACTCTCAGGTTCTGGCATGCGAGAGTATGTGAGTGTCCAATAGTCTTTGAATGCCTCAACAGGAGCTGGCAAGACTCTCTTGGTGAAGACGGAATCCAGGATATTCTCGAGAACCCTGAGATTTGGTAATGACTCTGGGAGAGCCTGGATCCTGACGAGGATGTGTTGATACAACGGAATAATCTGCAAAATGCAACGTCAATATAAGAAGAAAGAGCAATGTGAAAAAACCTTACATCGTAATTCAACTCATCCTCCGTCCACGTCTGGCACTCATCAGCCAACCAAAGACACAGCCCCTCCTCCAAGGATTGCAACATCCTCAAACACAACTCAACAGGACAATGTTCAATGACAGCCATCAACGAGCGGACCATCCACATCCCGATCTGCTTGTTCCTCGGCTCAGGCGGGTACGTCGTACGCATCGTCGTCGACGCGAGCTCGAGCACCTCTGAAGGCAGCTCGGACATCTCGTCCGCGTTGATATGGGTGAACATGAAGTCGACGAGGCGCATGGAGGGGGCGGGGTGCATCCCGGCTGTTTGGAAGTGCGAGACGAAGGAGGCGAGCCGGTCGAGGACGTTGATGGTGTCGAGGCCGTCGTCGAGGGCTTTGGAGGATGTGTAGGCGAGAAGCTCTTCCCAGGCGTTGTAGTCCTCGCTTGAATGGACCCATGCATGTCGGTCACTGGAAAAAAATTCTAGTCAGTCTCTTGAAGTCCAACTGATAGAGAGAAAACAAACCTGAAAGGCAACCCAAGCAAAACAACGCCGTCCCGCCACTGGTCGCTTCCATCCATGAAAATATCCACACTCGTCTTCCAAACCGCCCTTGTAAACTCTCCCTTCCATTCCCACTTATAGGAATCTTCTTCCATATCGCAACCCCAGAAAGCCTTGAATTTCCCGGGATAACACATCCCCAGCACATCCATACACAGCGCAACCCAACAATTCCTCGGGCCCTCAAGGTCGTCTCCATTGAAAGACCCATCGAGCCTCGAGCACTCCGGGACCAACACCAGCCGACTCTTGACCAGCCCATCAAGGAGCAGCTCAGCACTGCGGCCTAGGAATTTGTGCGGGATGACGGTCTTCATGACCCCCCAGAGGCGGTGGACGACGCGCATGCGCAGCTCGGCGTTGGTCAGGGTCGCGGGGCCGTCGATATCTGGGACGGTGTCGTCAGAGTCGCCTGGGGCGACTGACAGGATGTGGGAGACTTTGCGAGGGCGGAAGTCTAGTGTCGGGTGGCTTGCGATGTTGATGAGGTGGGTGACTGCGGTGCAGGCGAATTGGATGATATCAGCGTCTTCATCGTTCCCTGCAGAAAAAGAGAATTAGGGATCTGCCAACAATTTGTTGAGAAGGAAGATATCTTACGTCGGCGTATTCTGACATTGGCCCTGAGAAGGTTTGACCAAGTCTGTACGAGGCATTCCTAAATTACAATTAGTCTCTTGCCAGTCAAAGAACACGAAGCAACCAAAGGCACATACAGGAACCTCCGTCTCATCAAACATCTCCAGCCTACCCAAAATAACCCTCCAAGTCCTCAGCAACCCCTCAAACACCCAGGGCCGCGACATCTCCTCCGTCGTAAGGTACCTTATATCCCTCACCATCGCCATCTGGTTGTACACCTCCTGGATCGGGCCCTTGAGGCCCTTGTACTCCGCCGTGAGCAGCCCAGGGAACGAGGAGAACAGGCTCTTCGGCAGGAGGAGGTTCGGGTCCCAAGGCTCGACTTCGTCCCGCGAGGGGCTGGGGAGAGAGGTCATATGCCGTAAAGCGTCTTCGACGTCCCCACAGCCTTCGCCGTCTTTCCGGCTCATAGCCTCGAGGATCTCGAGCGCTTGGCGGAGGGCGTCTTCTTCCATTCCACCGTTCTCCTTGGCAAGGAAGGCCGCGACGGTGGATATACCAGCTTGCCTGTCCAGCAGGGATTTGACCACCTTGAGGTAGGCGCCCCTCACTTGAGCGGGAGTCATCTTGTCCTTGGAGGCTTCCTTGTCGACTTCCTCTTCGCCTTCATCTGGGTCAGCAGGCAGAGGAGGCTGGAAGTACGCCCAGATGATAGGCCGCCACGTTGCACAGCACAGAGAGCGCACGGAGCTCTTCTTGTGTCTTAAGCCAACGCTGATGAGCGTCGTGACGATGCGGCTGGTCTTGAGGTCCTCGTACAAGCGCGACCCGAGCCCAACAGCGAAGCTGGCGAGGACGCTGAGTCCCCATACGGGACCCTGAGCGACGTGGATAGGGTCCGTGCAGATGAGGGTTGTGCGGAGGGTGCGGACGATGGACGCTTCAGGAATGCGTGGAGGTGATTGAGACCCGGGTGGTTTGGGTGCTTCAGGCGCGACGGTGGTGACGAACGCGGCAATGGTAGCGGCGATCTTGGTGTGGATGGGGGAGAGGGGAAGCTTTGTCGACGCGTAGACGAAGCCGCCGAGGGCGTGGCATGCTTGGGTGCGGAGGTTAAAGGTGTTTGCAAGAAGGTTGCAGAGGATTGAGGGAAGCAGGGGAGTAAATGCGGGCACGAAAACATCCGGAAGATACATTGAGAGGTCGTGGATGGCCTGAAAATGTTTCAGTGAGGGATAAAAAGCATAAAAACATGAGTATATGCACCTTCAAACCATCATTTGCAGAGCCTTTCTTGCCTTCTTTGCCGAGTTCGCCGTCCAGACCGCGTCGAATCGCGTATGCAATCCTGTCAGCTGCAGGTTTTAAGACTTCGGCGGGTAGGCGTTGAAGCTGGAGCAGGAAGATCGCCAGAGCGCATGTTTTACGCGCATTCGGAGTAGGCAGCTCATCAGCTAAAGGGATCGCCAGTGCTGCAGTGAGTATTCGTCCGAGTTGCTTCTCTGTGCAACGCGTCAGAATGGAATGGATAGCTGGGGTAGGCGAGACGCACCATCAAATACTGAATAGATTGCCTTGACTGACAAAACGACATATAGCAGCTTGATGACCGCATGAGACGTCGTGCATAAATCTCTTGCAAATTTGACTTGTTCTGCTGACAAGCCACCCTTCTTCTTCGTAGGGCTTTTCTGAGGTGAAGGGAGTGAACACTCAGGAACATCTTTCGCGTCTTTCTCAGCGCCATCGGCGCGATATGATAGTGGGTCGACTAGGGCGCGTCCTAAATCGCGTACCACCGCGTCCACAAATGCTTCGCTGTTCTTCCGTAGCGGTTGGAAGATGGGCCAAGACGCGTCTGCGTCTGTTGAATCCGCAACGCTGGCACGTAAGCGAGCCGCCAAGATGCTGTAACCCTCGATGAGCTGGCGCAAGGACCCTTCTTCCGCGTTGCCGTTCGTAAGAATCTGGTCCACTGGGTGCTCCAGATACGCGAGGTCCACAAGCGGGTCCTTTGGCTCTGGCGTGACTTCTCGCTCTTGGGTGGTTTCGGGTAAGGGCAGCAAGTTGGGTTGAGACGACTTCTTCAGGATAGACTTGGTCGCCTTGGGTCGACTCCGCGACGTAAAAGGCGATGCTTTAGGTGTTGTACCCAGGCAATGGATGGAGTCCTCCGGGGCCCATACTACTGTGCGCGTCGATGGGCCAGCCACGGGTGGGTACTTGTTCTCTTTTTCCTTGTCGCCTCTGTGGGAGGAGTTTGGTGGTGTGAGAAGGACGGACATTGTCGAGGATGAGGAGCTCAACGAGAAGGAAGGTGAGGTGGCGAGGAAGAGAGAGTGAGGAGGAAGGAGAGTGACGGAGGGATTTCAAAGACGCGTGACAAATGATGGCCCAAGAACGGTGACACGGTCACTCATTAAACGCGCTTTGTTGATCATGACGCGTCTTCGCGTCGTTGACCTGTGTTTGTTAATGTTATGTTGGTCAAAATCCGTCGAAAATCTATGGAAAATCAAAATATATTCTACAGAAGCTGAGCAAGGGCGGTTTCAAGGCATTTACTTAGTAAAGAATGACGGGATATGGCATAGCGTAGTATATGTTGCGGGCACGCGTAATGGATCAGAGGAGTTCAGAAAGGTTCAGATTGCCCAAGCCAACATCATGTCAAACATCGCAGCGGCAAGAGAAAGAAACTGAGCTCAGACGTTCCAGGAGAGCATTCCGCCCAAATCGACTTCAACACACCACACAGTGATGGTTGGATAGCCAGCGATGTAAAATAGCTCTCCAAAAAGCCTCAATAGTACGTTGCACTCCATAGGACATGGTGAAATGGACCTTCTGTCAGATTGTAGACAGCCGCGAGTAGTACCTCTGGCTTATTTCCACTGCCTGCGAGGCTGGCCGCGCCCAAATTGATGGCGCTTGTGAACCCAGGATAAGATTCGCAGAAGCTCAAGTCGAGATGCTAGGCTCCACGACAAATCGCCTTCGTTGTCAAAAAATTGTAGCACATCCTGTAGAAGGCGGGGAGAGTGCTGTCCAACCATAGCCGACACTGGGAACCTTTCACAGATGCCGCCAGGCGACAAGTTTGCATTTCTTGCATTTGCTTGTAATTTCCAAAGCTGCACTGCGCTCCACGTAATATAGCGTACATTTCTAAGGAAGACACGAACGATTCCTCAACCAATCTATGAACCACATTATCAGCTGACATTCAAGCAGAGGTCACAAAGCCCCGACTCACCAATAGTCACATCCTCCAGATGGTCGTCAAAGTCCCCGAACGCAAAATGCAGATTTTGCTCTGACACCAGCTTGGCAGCTTCTGACGGTGTATCAGAAGACTCTAATTGGAATTTCGAGCCGGGTGTGAACGGTGTTGGGTTACCAGAGACAGGCTTCCAGCTCGTTGAGGATGACACTGACGTGAAAGGCTAGAATAGAGTAAGATGGATCGGTGAGGCCCTGTCGGAGCAAGCAATGAAGCAGTACATACCACCAAAGCCGATTCACTCGTTCCTAGCTTCTGGCCGTCGATCTAGCACAGAAAGGGAGCCATAATCGTATAAGCCAACGTTGAGGAGCTAGAAGAGACCAGCGCACGCACCACAAACGCAACAGCATCCTCGAACCCAGCCTTGATCTTACTCGCCACCCTCTCCCCAACAGGAGCCAGCGACGCGTCATCCACCCGTTCGCAAGCCTGATAGTACCCCACAATCTTCATACCCGACGACTCCGCGTGTTGTGTTGCCTTCAGAGTTCACGTCAAAGTGACAATCAGCGCCCATTCCACTTCACAGCTCAGACTCAGAGCCAAAGCACACTGGAAGGGAACTCACCAGATCAAGCCCAATCTCCATCATAGGGCTCAAACTCGTCCAATGATGGAGCAGGGGTACAGCATCTTGGATGGAGACGCTCTTCTTTGAGGAATCTTGCGTGCCTAGCAGGACACCGTTTACTGGTAGATGCGGGTGTTTTGCAGCATGAAAGTAGACTTTGTAGTAAGCTTCTGCGGCTATCGTGTA
>NHYE01005149.1:0-14674 GCA_002938385.1 Gymnopilus dilepis | reverse complement strand
GGCGGCACAGCGTCGCGGAGCTGATGCACCATGGGAAGACCTTGTTGGGGAGGAGGCATGTCCTCGTGAGTGTGCCGGGGGGTGTGCGGGATGTGCAGGTTGAGGGGACTTTTGGGGATGGGTGAGTGTGTTTGAGTTGATGCTCGAGTTGATTTTGGGAGGAGAGTGTGTTGACGGTGTTGTGTTATTCTTTCTAGAGTTTTCTTGGTCACTGTGCACGACCCGATATGCACCGAGGACGGCAACCTCGAAAACGCGCTGTATGGCTCGTTCCTCCCCATCCCTGATCAGAGCCTCTTCCCGGTCGTGGACCCCTCCGAGTACGCGCTGCAGAAGCAGCCTGGAGCCGTCATCGTCAAGAAGGAGCCTATCGTGATCAACAAGGGGAGGGAGCGGGTGAGGTTGAGGGTGACGAATAATGGGGATCGGCCTATCCAGGTATGTTCTTGCTTGTGCGAGGTCGTGAAATCAAATTCGAGGACAAATTGCTCATATATGCGCCTTTTCCTTCCTTTTGGCTTCCTACAGATTGGCTCACACTACCACTTCATCGAAACGAACCCCCACCTCTCCTTCGACCGGCTCAAAGCCTACGGCAAGCGGCTCGACATCCCCTCAGGCACCGCCGTGCGCTTCGAGCCAGGGGACGTCAAAACAGTAACCCTCGTGTCCATCTCCGGTGCCCAAATAATCTCCGGGGGCAACAACCTCGCGTCGGGCCCTGTCTCGCTCGACCCTGCGAGGAGGGCCGAGATACTCAGTGGGCTGGTGCAGAGGGGCTTTGCGCATGTGCCTGAGCCGGGGGCGGGGGAGGTGAGGGAGGATAGGGAGGTGGGGAGGGAGGCGTATGTGGCGATGTTTGGCCCGACGACGGGGGATCGGGTGAGGCTTGGGGATACGAGTTTGTGGGTTGAGGTTGAGCATGATGAGGTGGGTGTATGCGCCGATTTTGAGTGGGTATATGCGTGCTGATAATGGTGGTTTAGACGGTTTATGGTGATGAGGCCAAGTTTGGAGGCGGTGAGTTGCAATTGGGTTTTGGTCGTTCTTTGAGGCAAGGAGATTCTAATTATTTTGATTTTGGTTTGTAGGCAAGTCTATTCGAGAGGGCATGGGACAAGCGACGAACCGCTCCTCTGAAGAGACACTTGATCTCGTCATAACCAACGCGCTCATCATTGACTGGTCAGGGATTTACAAGGTACTTCTTCCCCCCTCCCTCTGTCCCATCCTCCTTGCTTCTCGTTCTTTTCTCTCTATTTCTCCTGCGCTGACTCTCCTCCCCCTCCCCTAGGCAGACGTAGGCGTCAAAAACGGGCTCATCGCCGGCATCGGCAAATCCGGCAACCCCGACATCATGTCCTCAGTCCACCCCTCCCTCATCATCGGCTCCTCCACCGAAGTCATCGCCGGCGAACACCTCATCCTCACCGCCGGCGCCGTCGACGTGCACGTGCACTACATCTGCCCGCAGCAGGTCTCCGAGGCGCTCGCCGCCGGCACGACGACCATGATCGGCGGCGGGACGGGCCCGAGCGCGGGCACGAACGCGACGACGTGTACGGGGAGTGGGTGGTATCTTGAGAGGATGATGAAAGCGACGGATGGCATGCCGGTGAATTTTGGCTTTACGGGGAAGGGGAACGATGCGGGTCCCAGGGCGCTGGAGGAGGTGGTTAGGGCTGGGGCGTGTGGGTTGAAGTTGCATGAGGATTGGGGGAGTACCCCGGCGGCGATTAGGAATTGTTTGGATGTGGGGGATGAGTATGATGTGCAGGTGAATATACATACGGATACGTTGAATGAGAGTGGGTTTGTGGAGAGTGAGTCTTTCTATCTTCTGTTGATCTGTCATGTAAATGTCGATATTGACGCGTCGCAAAGGCACGATTGAGGCGTTCGGGAATCGGACTATTCATACTTACCATACGGAAGGAGCAGGTTAGTTGACGATCCTGAAGTACCGTTGGAAATGGGGAACTGATTCGCGTCTCGCAGGCGGTGGACACGCGCCAGACATAATCGTCGTCTGCGGCCTCCCAAACGTCCTCCCATCCTCAACAAACCCAACACGTCCATACACCAACAACACACTGGACGAGCACCTAGACGTAAGCCCTCCTCCCCTCCCCCCTTCCCCTGTCCCCACTCACCCACCCCTCCACTAGATGCTCATGGTATGCCACCACCTCGACCGCACGATCCCCGAAGACCTCGCCTTCGCCGAATCGCGCATCCGCGCCGAGACCGTCGCGGCCGAAGACGTCCTGCACGACGTCGGCGCCATCTCGATGATCTCGAGCGACTCGCAGGCGATGGGGAGGGTCGGGGAGGTCGTGAGTCGGACGTGGCGCACGGCGAGCAAGATGCGGGATGTGCGGGGGCCGCTTGTTGAGTTGGGGGACTTTGGTGGTGAAGAACAGGGCCCTGGGAGAGATAATGGGCGGGTGAAGAGGTATGTGGCGAAGTATACTGTTAATCCGTGAGTCGTTTCTCTTTGGGATGAGTGGAGGTTGAACTGATGGACGTGTGTGGGCAGGGCAATTACGCATGGGATCAGCCACCTGGTGGGACAGGTCGCTGTAGGGACGCTGGCGGACCTCGTACTCTGGAAGCCGGAGAACTTTGGTGCGAAGCCTGAGATGGTGATCAAGTCTGGCGTCATCGCCTGGGCTCAGGTAAGCTCTCTCTCATTTCCAGCCCACCAACGAGGTACCCAAATACTCCCCCAGATGGGCGACGCAAACGCATCCATCCCCTCCGTCCAGCCCTCCTACGCCAAACCCATGTGGGGCGCCCAACCCTCCACCGCGGCACTCTCCTCCCTGCTCTTCGTCTCCCAAGCCTCGCTCACATCCGGCTCTATCGCCTCGTACGGTCTCGCTAAAAAGGCCGAGGCGGTGCGCGGGTGCCGGGGGATAGGCAAGAAGGATATGAAGTGGAACGAGAAGACGCCGAGGATGAGCGTGGACCCGGAGAGCTATGAGGTGAGGGCGGATGGGGAGCTGGTGGATGTTGGGCCGGCGGGGGTGTTGCCGCTTGGGAGGGGGTATAATTTCTTTTAAGTTTTAGGTGGGATTGGGGAGGGAAGGGAAGGGGGGTTGGGTGTTGCTTTGCGTGATTTATGATTGATTGATTGATTGATTGGTATGTATTGGCAAAGTAGTGTACATTAGGAAGGATGCATCGGCTAGGGCAATTACACTTTGTACTTGTATTTGTACTCTACTCTGGGAGACAACAATGATACGGGCATTGAAATAATACATGTCTGGCAAGCAGGGACGACGCAGTCGTGAGATGGATAAATAAAACGGACAGGATAAGGAGTGTGGATGGGGCAGGCTGCTGCTGCTGCTGGCTGATAAAAAAATGAGAGTATGACGAGAAAAGGAGCCAAGAAGGATAGGGACGGACGAGAGGATTGCATATGGAAGCAACGAGAAGATGAAAACAATAAGGAGCGTGAATGTGGTGCTTGCCTGGCCAGGGGAAGAAAGGTGGGTAAGCGCATCACAAAAAAAATTCAGAACAACAAAAAGCCACTCAAGGGCGTGCAGAGACGAAACGAAATGGATAAATAAGTTGTCGAAGTCGAAGTCGGAAAGGTCGAGAAGAAAATCACGAGTGAAAGTAAAAGCGGAGACGATGAACAATAAATAAATAATAGAATGGATCCTCCTGAGGAAGGTAAGTCGTCTACCACGGCAGTCAGTTATTCGCTCATTTCGCAGTCGGCGTCATGCTTGCACTTCGAGTTTGCGTCTGAGCAATCTGGGGTCTTGACTTGCACATACGACCCTTCCGTAGGCGACCAAACGAACAGCCCGCCGGACCTGTTCTGTCGTTTCGGGTCGGATCTGGGAAGGCGAGGACTTGGACTTGGATTTGGAATTGAACTTGGGCTCGGACTTGGGCTGGTGGGTGCACTGGACGTTTCACCATCCCCCTCTGGCAATGGGATTTGCGAAGGCGACAGTGGGGCCCTGTCCTGGTCCAGCCATTGTCCGCTGTGCATTTGCCCTGTGTCCGCATCTGGCAGTGGAAGTCGGAAAAGTAAAAGCGATGCCCTGTTCGTGTCAAGCCACAATTGTCCGCTGCGCTTGAGGACTTCGAATAGGAATTGGCGGTCTGCGTCGTCGTCGTCGTCCTCTTCATCGTCCTCTTCTGAGTGATAGTCGTACTTCGAGTCGTCTGGGTCTGGATTCGCGTCCACTGGAGCCGTCTGACGCGAAAACCGTTGGTCCGACTTGTGATGGATGATGTAGAACTGCTGCCCTCCTTCGTCGTCGTCCGGGTCTAGGTTGACGCCAATCGTGAATTGCATCGAGGAAGGCGAGTCTGGATCTGGATCTGAATCATGGTCTGTAACGTCTACGTTCAAGCTCGAGTCCCACTGCTCCAGATCCCAAAAGGTCAACGGGTATTGGAAGCCAGATTCGGATAGGGCGATGTCCTCTGGAGTGGGCGGGAGGATCTTGTTCTTGTTGTATATCCGAGGCGGCGACGGTCCTGGGTCTGAGATGACGATGGGTGAGAACTCGCCTCTGGTTTTGCTCATTGACAGTCGGAAGACGCGTGAATTGCGTAGGAAGGCTTTAGGCGCCCGTGCGGGAGGCGAGCAACGCGTCTCTTCGGACTCTGAGGGCGAAGGTGTGGTCTATGTGTGGGAGAGTTTACATGAGGAGAATTAAAAAGAGCTTGGAAGCTTACAAAAAGGGTATAGTCGCTGCCTTGGGAGGACGCTGATGAGGCCGGCGAGGACGAGGGCGATATCGACGCGTCTTGCTCGTCACTTTGATTCAGACTCGGACTTGGATGATCCTTTCTCTTCTTCAACTTCGATAGGTCTAGTGGTGTGACTTTGGTGCGCGAGCGAAACATAATAGCAAGGTATATGACTTCAAAATAACAGGGCTAGAGGCGGAAGTGTCAGGGCTTGACTCGGAGAAGCTAAGGGCTCGTTGGTCGACTAGTAACGCACAATGTTGGGTAGGCTTCCGAGGGGCCTGGAGCTTTGCTACGGGTTGCAACTAGAGACGAGATGGAGGAAGAATGCGTTTACAGCGGACTGTTGAAGACGGTGAGCAATTTATGTTTTTGGGGCCCCTTGGCCTGTAAACGGCTCGGAGGGCCATCAATGGGTTGTATGATGACGCTTGTGCTTTATCAGTGCACAATAGGCCGAAACCAATCATCCTCTTCCATGTAGATGGTAGAAATTTTCTATTCCGGCGATGGGGTTAACAAATTTGGTGTCGAGGCGCCAACTCGGGGCAAAATATTCCTAAATCCCGCCTGCTTGGATAACCTGCAGTAATGATCGCAATTGTTCAACGAGGAAGGGTTAGAGCTGACAAGCCGCGTCTATTCCCATCCAAGATGTGAAGCGACATTAATGAAGGCGCAGAGGTGGGTGAAGTGAGGTCGGACAAGCAGGATTCTCTTCCTTCTGCTCATGGTCAGAGGACAACCTTCGCCGTTGGGCGCTGTGGCTATTTTTGGCAAGTCGGTACCGACCCAACGGCTTTTGCCGGTTAGCTTATCATCGATCTTTGATTGGACGTTTTCGCGACGATTGGCCCTGGTTCGAACTGTCACTGACAGGCAATCGGAGAGGATCTGCATCATCTGCACCAGGAAACTACCTAGGGCAAGGGAGCTCGACGACGTTGAACTCCCGTATGCTCATCAACGGTCGACATGAAGATCCTCCCTCGTGGCATTTGAAGCCGTCGGGCGGTAGAAGCCAAGCCAACGGCGTTACACACCAAGTCCGACGCATCGTAAATCGATATTCTTAGGCGGCGACTCTGCTCACTGGCAATCTCTGGAGCTTGACGACATTTGTATTGCTGCTCCCTACATCCAGCGCCCAATAGTCATCGGAATTTGTGGCCTCCCGCCTTACGACCTTCCTACTCGCGTCTAGCTCGTGTCTGTGCTAATGGTCATCTCGGAGGCTGACACCGTTTAGGAAACGAACGCGCACCTACGTCTGCCGAGCCTCCTCGTCATGAGGCTCGCGAACGGCCTATGGACTGCCACAGTCGTTTCTCTGCTAGGTCTGGAGCTATGGAAAGGACGGAGAAGGGTCGAACAAGTTGTTGCGTTCCAATGTAACAAATAATCAAAGCGCATGTACAGCTTGAGCTTGACTCATTGTGTTCAGCATTGTCCAGGTCATGGCCCTTGGGAAGGAATATCTGACCTGGCAGGTTCTATCAAGTTCCTCTCAAAATTTGACATGGGTCTCACAGACGTTAGTAAACCCCCCTGATCTGAAAGGCATGTCTACGCTTGCTGGCGCTCATATGACTGTGGAACACATCAGATTGTGAGTGATATGCATAAAGAAACCCAGGTGTACATTGAGTTACGAAACGACTGCTATGAAAGAGGCTGTTCTAACTCGTCCAGTGTCTGACATCTTATCATTCGTCCTTTCAGCTGATGGCAGGATCAGGCACCATGTAGCCATCGAAGCATATCGGAGGAAATTGCCGGGAAGTTTTCCCCATGTTTTTCCCCGAAACTGGGTTGTATAAAACCCGCGATGTGCATTCTCGAGCACCCCCGAGCGCAGGCGCTCACGCCCACTATCCCTTACGACTTTTCACGACCATGATGCTCGCCCACCTTACCGGAAATGCGCTGTTCGTTCACTTGTACAGATTGAATCTGGTTCCGCTCTACGTTTGTCGTAAGTCGAAGTCTTCAAGTACTTTCCATCTCAATTGCTGAACTATCGCAGTTCCTGCGCTCGTTTGGGTTCTGCACGACTACTGTGAGATTTGCGTTGCGTCATAACTCTTTGAAGTTTTCTGACAACGAAGTTTAGTCGTAACTCTGGAAGACGAAGTAAGAACACTTGTCTTCCCTACTCCCACTTTCTAACCAGATGGGCTCTAGGTGACATACATTTGGGTCAGTTTTGAAACGAGCGTGCCACCGATGGACGTATAATTGAAACGTATTATTACAGAATCATCAGAGACCGGGTATTGGCAGAGTCATGTTCTTCCTCGTGAGTCTGAGTATATTGCTTGTTCCGTCGATTCGACCTGATCTCTTGTCTGTAATCGCCTCAGATACGATACTATACGATCTTCCTCGTAATCTTCGATGTCGTCCAAATTCACAGCTTCACCATTCCGGGAGTCCCATCTCTTGATTTGTGAGTGGTTTCGTTCATCTCATTTTCCGTCTGACCGGAAAATATTGAAACAGATGCGTCGCGACTGATGCCACAACGAGGCTCGCTGGAGCATTGAGCCTCTGGGCTGTGGAGATTATTATGCAGATCAGGATCTATATTTTATACAACCGTTCCAAGAGGGTGAGTTGTATCTGATTTGTTCTAACGGAGTGTGTATTGATCACGAGCAGGTGGCTCTGATCAACGGGGTCCTCTTCTTCATATCAATTGCTGGCTTCTTCACCATCATGATTATCAATGCTGTTGCACGCAGGACGATGATCGCCAACGCTGTGCATCTTCCGTTACCGGGATGCCCTGCAATCAACGGGCATAGTCAGTGGGCATTATGGATCCCTGGTATGCACTTCATGTATTCTCATTTTGCAAATCAGCCTATTCACCTCCTGCACACAGCAATGCTCTTTGAGTTTGTCTTGTTTGGTTTTGCCATTCACAAGAGTGTTGTTTCGACGGCGGCAAGGATGAAATTGAATCAGCGGACCACGCTGACAGGGATCCTACTCCACGAGAACATTTTATATTTCCTTGTGTACGTCTCCACTTCTGCGATACGAAGCAAATTTGACTTATCACCGCTCTTCCAGGGTTGCATGCCTCCTCGTTTTTAACAACCTAATGGCACTCGTGAGTTTGGTGTATTTTCGGATTCGTCAGTGCTAATTGACGGTCAACTAGGGAGCAACGAAAATTCCGTGGTTCGGATTTGGGTGAGTCTGAAATCTCTCAGTTGTGAATTTCGCCTGTCTAATTCTCGTCCAGCCCCTTCCACGCCGCTCTTGGTATCACAACAGGACGGATGATGATCCATCTCCAGAAATTCGCTGTCGAAGAGTTGGAGGTCGACCCTGACAAGCTATCAGTGCCTGAAATCCGCTTTATTGGTTCGCCAGTTGCCTTTGGGGCACCAGCACCTCGCCCAAGTCGAGATTCATCAGACCTGTCACACGACATTGAAAACACAGCGGGAGCGGAGTCAATTCACGAATACCCGCTAATGGTACGCTTTGTAACATCTGTGGTCCAGAGCGTCGTATACTTATCCATAGCAGCAGGAGCCGGGGCTGCCCCAAGCCGGACCATCCCGTATAAGCTTGACATAGCTGAACCTGGTCTGTTAAAGGCCTCGCATGAATTGCGAGGCCTTCGAACCGCGTATGTCGGAAGCTTTCTGACTGGCTTTATTCCGACTTCTCCGTCCATAGTTCGGGCACGGTGTGACTTGGCGCCAGGGCTTACAGGCTCTGGATCTGGTTTGGCGAGGAACAACAGGGTCGCCTTCATCCAGCCACAGGAACATCTTTACTTCAACAGCTCTATTCCGACGAGTTTCAGGAAGCAGTACCGTGACATGAAGTACTTTGGACATTGAACATGCAGCATTGATGATTGGGCGCAATTGCCTACATAGTGTACAATAATGGTCGTAATAATCTGTATTGTAGATCAAGCAGATAGTAATAAGGGTAATAGTCAATGAAAGAAATAAATCCCTCCAAGAGAACAAAGTTGAGTATGGTGAAGGCATCGAAAGTAGTCGTAACTGAATATGGGGCATTGTCATCAAGGTGAAATCATGGAAAATCTTGAGACGGTCGGTGGGTTAATTGGCGGGGTGTGTCCTCCCAGTATTTCTCAAGATCTGAGTCAGGCAAAACGTCTTGATGCGCAAGATCGCCTTCAAGGTCTCTGTCTCGTGGAGTTTCTCGATCCTCAGTAGAAATCGCGGCGACAGCGCACCCAGGACTCCATTCATCCTCGTCGCAGCAACTCCACATCGTAACGGTCCGTAAGACATTGCACCCAATGTCAGCAGTTGGTGCTGATAGAAATTCGTAGACCTCCTTGCTAAGATGACCTGACGAGTAGATGGATTAGAAAATACCATTCAAAAAAGAAACAAAATAGGACGTACCGGGGTGATAGACCAGTTCCTCTTTGCCAAGAGTCGATGAGAGGGAAACGCATCGTGCTTTAGGAACGAGGGGAAACTGCGTAGACAGTGAGAGGCTCTTGCGACTGCGCCGACCCCTATTCCGATGTGATACAAGGCTCTTCCATTGATTCGTCGGTGTCAATGGCGGCGAATCATCGTCGGATTGAGCGAGCTCCTTCATGATGGCGCGGTGGAACTGTGGGTTACTGCCCGCGAGTTTGATCATGATCGATCTGAGCTTAGAGTCGGGAAGGGATGCAATCGAAGACCGCAGAATAGTATCGGATGCCCGAGGGCGACACGACTCATCTTCGGAATCTGACGATGGACAGCTGGAGGGGTACAGCGTTGGTGCAGAGTCGGAATCATAGTCCAAGAACGCAGTCATAGACATTGTGGGCGGCAAAGTCACTGATAGCGTGGATCTTCCGGGCATCGAGTGGCAGATCGTAAATGGGAGGAGCGCACCGAGGGAAGATTTTCATTTAGCACGCTTTTTAATCCAGGCGCAAATGAAGAAATGGAAACTTGACGTGAACCACTAGCCGAATGGGATATCTTTTGTTTCTTTTGTTCGAATGCCCAGAGAACGCCATATCGGCCATTGATTCGCTGGCGCACACGATCCGGATCCACGAAGGGGCACATGGGCAATAACAAACAATGCCCACTTGTGGCTGTTTTGATGCGAAAGCAAAGAGAGCAAAAGCAAAGGCTAACCGAACTCGAAGGGAAGCGACGGACAATAAATGAAAGCGCGAAAAGCATATCGGACGGAGATTTTCACAGCCTGCAAGGGTCGCCGTCTCTGGAGAAGAAAAAGATGTCTCTCAACTCGTCTGCACCCGACATCACTACAGCGCCTCCTTCTAAGACGACGCTTGGCGCTTCCTTTTTCGAGCGACAGCGGGTTTATGCTGACTTCTGACACAGCCTTCCGCCGTCCCGTCATCATCACAGCAGGTCCAACGAAATTCGTCGGGGTAGTCTCTTCGGTTTTCAAGAGTGTCCATAGGACCATGCACGTCCTCATCCCAGTCCTCAAATCCGTCGTCTCTGGGTAAGAGCCTCCCTGAAACGAGTCAGCTATATTAACAAGGCACCAGCACATCCAAAAACTCACCTCGATGAAAAATGCATTCTCCATCTTCTCGAATAGTATTGGTGTCATACTCTTCCTCGCAATTAGCACACGTTTCCCAACGCGGCACGACGTCTTGCGTTCCCCGTTTCAAAGTGACCAGTTCTCTGGTCAGTGCGGCTTCTACGGCAATCTCTGAATCGACCAAAATGCTCAGCAATTCACGCAGGCGCGTCTCGGAGACCGTGGCAATGGCTTTTTGTAGTTGTGCTCGAGTTTCCTCATTCAAAGTGATTTCAATTTCGGAACCTTCAGAATCGGCGACACTCTGCTCCTCATCTCCGTCAATGTCTTCCAAATCATGCCCGTCTTCCGAACCTGACGAGTCTGAGAGTCCCGTCAGGTCGATCACTACAGCTTCAGGAGGTATCTCGGTCATGACCTGTGAGCAACACCGCGTATCGGTTTAGTACAAGGCATTAGTTTTGGAGCATAAGTCTTTACCTTTGGTAAGTCGTCTAATGGGTACTTCAGGAGCAGAAGTTCCGAGTCCTAGAGGCTCTTGATGAGAGTCGAAGTTAAAGTTGAAGCTAAGTCCCTTCGTCAACAAGAGGCACATGATCATCAACCGTATTTGGCTTCACCTAAAAACAGGCTTGCTTCTCACCACTTAAACTTCCTCCATCCCACATCATACTTGCATCGCAGTGGTATTCGTTCATTCATTCCTTTCAATGGCACTCTGGAATTAATTCATACAACCAGTACTAGTGGCACACAAAAACTGGAGGTCACAAATCGCGTGCCACACGTGATACGAGTCACACCGCGTCTTGTCGGCAATGTTGACGGGGTGGTTCTTCCCCGTCCACGTATAATTTAATTCAGAACCTCATTTGGTTCATTACGACGTCAATTTGCGAGGGTCAGTAACTCCCTCTTCTGCAATTTTGAAGTCAGGGCTCGTGTTCAAATCTACTTGTCTTTATTTTAACTTAAATATTTTTAAATGTTTTTTAAATTTTTACGTCAAGGAGCCACGTGAATCATCGGGACATTCGGATCACTGCCCTGCGTCCCTATTCTCGAAGCACCGAAGACGAAATCTTTGGTCCCATGCCGGGCATGCCCAGCCATGGCTGAGGGCTTCTAGCAGACGTACTTCGAGCATTATAGCCTTGTACCCATTTGCGCCGTTTTTACCCCCAATTTCTACCCTTTACCCAACCTCATCATGGACGACAACGACCGTACAGTCAGGTCTGACGAGCGAACACCTCTACTCGAAGCGGTACCTTCGACTGTGAAGCGTACTCCTACTCCTCTTCCAAAGTTGCAGATTGCGATAGCCCTTCTTTTGCAAGTCTGCGAACCCATCACCAGTCAATCTATCTATCCGTATATTAATGCGGTATGTTCCGTGCCCGACTTCGACACCGCCCGTTTCATTACTGACGACCATAATAGCTCATCAGCGAATTAGACATCACGGGTGGCGATGAGCGTAAAGTGGGATACTATGCGGGTCTGATAGTCAGTTGAAGAGTTATGGAAGCACTGGTGGTATGTTGATTCGTCTTTCAGGAGTCCCTCTTCTTTGCAACAGAAGCCTTGACTGTCCTTCAATGGAGTCGAGCCTCTGACTATGTGGGCCGTAAACCCATTCTCTTGATTGGGCTCCTTGGGACAACAATATCGATGCTTTCATTCGGACTTTCTCGTACATTTTGGGCCTTGGTGATAAGGTACGTTATCTGTTGCTTACTACCTGGGTTAGTCTGAGGTGCTTTCTGCAGTCGATGTTTGACCGGTCTGTTGAATGGAAATATAGGTAAGATTACTTCTCTCTCAAATTTGAGCTCCTTTGAGATATTTCTTCGCAGGTGTCATGAAAAGTGTTATGGGTGAACTGACGGACTCGAGCAATCGAGCGGAGGGTTTCTCACTCATGCCAGTTGTATGGGGTTTTGGAGCTACGATAGGGTATGTCAAAAATTTTCTGGCGCAGGCATCGCTGAGCAATCGTTTTTTCAGTCCCCTGATAGGAGGATCCTTATCTCGGCCCCATGAACGATTCCCGAAATATTTCTCAGGAGCGTTCTGGAAGGAATATCCTTATTTTCTACCGTGTCTTGTGGCGTCGGGATACGTCCTTTGTGCCTTCGTGGTGACCCTTTTCTTGTTCAAAGAGGTATGCTCGCTTCATCTTGAAAAATCAGAGGCTCATACCTATATTACAGACCATGCCTCGGCGCAAATCAGAAACCCAAGGACGAGAAGTTGAAGGCTCATTGAAAAATGACTCGCATGAAGACCCGGTACCCTTGCGTGATCTCCTTATATACCCTATCATCCTGTCGGTCTCCAATTATGTCGTTCTGGCATTCTTGAACATCTCGGTCTGCGCTCTACTGCCACTGTTCTTGGCCATGCCGCTTGAAATAGGTGGTCTTAATATGGACCCGCCTGCTATTGGCTACATCATCGGCTCGTATGGAGGAGGTAGCGCCATTTTTCAGGCGTTCTTTTTCGCCCGCATCGTGCGCTATTTTGGGGAGAAGAGAATATTTGTGGCAGCTATGAGTACCTTCGTGCCGGTCTTCTTGTCTTTTCCCATCATCAACTACTTCGCCCAGACGCGGGGTCAGCAGTCCCTGGCTGTGTGGTTATCGATCGCCATCCTATTAGCGATGCTAGCCTTCATGGATATGGCATACGGTCAGTTGTCATCTGTGTCTCGTGGGGGACATCGGCTGACATGTCTACTGTTTAGGCACGATCTTCATGTACATCACCACGTCTTCTCCTAACAAGCGGTCTTTGGGTGCGACGAACGGACTATCTCAAACGACAGTTTCCATTGCCCGAGCTATAGGTCCCGCGCTATCGACTTCCCTTTTTTCTTTTTCTGTACAGGAAAACGTCCTCGGAGGGTTTGGTGTCTACGCTATCTTCACAACACTGTCCTGCTTTGCTCTTCTTCTTGCGAATCGTCTTCCGGAGAGGGTCTGGGATGAAATTCAGGGCGAGTCGAGCGAGGGTTGATTAGAGCTCTATGTCCACAATCCATCTGTTACGCAGGGAAGCTCAGAGAAGTGGAGTAGATAATCTAGGCTTCGGTATGTTGATGATTTTCGAAGGTTCATTTCCCCCTTGGACCCTGCATAATCGATGTCACCTGGCTTAATTTCGATGTATAGATCCCCTGATAGCCATAGACTAACAACCGATACATTGAATACTTGGTTCATTAAACTCTCGGCTTTCAGACTATCACTGTCGGATCGAATTGTCCGACAATATTGAGCGCGAAATATGGCCAGAAGGGTTCTTGCAAGCTCAGGTCGCACACCTTGGATCGTTTGGCCGAGTAACCTTAGGACTCCTAGTAAAGTTTATTTTAACTTACGTCCACATTCAATGCTTGACCATGACCCACTTTCAAAATCTCGACAGCACTGATGTCCATTTTCGCTACTCACACTGTCGAAAGCTCGAGAAACTTCTTTACGCGGTATATTTGTTCCGACCGCTAGAGCTCAACTTTGGCGCTTCGGTCTGGAAATGACAGTTCTCATTACGTCTGGTGAATTTTCGAAAAGGTTTAAGACCCTTAACGGACCCTGCCTCGCTAGTGTCAGGCCCCAAGCTTCGTTACTGCCCTCCCAGCTACATGGAAGAAACAAGCGAGCTTCGCGTAGACGAACGGACCCCTCTCTTGAACCCTCCTCAGCCGACACGGACACCTCTGCCAAAGCTTCAGATCGCCATCATCCTTCTTCTGCAGGTCTGCGAGCCTATATGCAGCCAGTCGATATATCCATACATCAACGAGGTTCGTGGTATACGCGTCCGAAGTCTTTCGTTGATCTGACGCAGTTCAACGTCAGCTTGTGGGTACCCTTGACATCATCGGGGGCGATGAACGAAAAGTCGGCTACTTCGCTGGGCTGATCGTTGAGTGTCCTCTTTTACTATGGCATACGATGTGATTTTGACTAGAGTCTCGGTAGGAGTCGTTGTTTTTCGTGACAGAAGCCATCACCGTCTTCCACTGGAGTAGACTGTCAGACCGCATTGGCCGAAAGCCAGTGCTTCTGATTGGCATGCTCGGGTTAATCATCTCGATGTTATGCTTTGGTCTGTCTCGCACTTTTATAACCCTTGTCATCAGGTATGTTGTATCGCTTGCGTGTCTCCTTGCTTATATTGGCACTATGCTTATATTATGTGTGGATAGTCGCTGTTTATGTGGTCTCCTGAATGGCAATATCGGTAAGATAATCTTTCTTCTAGCCTACTCGTGAGGTGTATTGATAACATGCCACGTAGGGGTCATCAAAAGCGTGATGGGCGAGCTGACAGATAACACCAATCGTGCAGAGGTTTACGCATTCATGCCTCCGGTCTGGGCATTGGGATCGACCATGGGGTAGGC
>NHYE01005148.1:0-14634 GCA_002938385.1 Gymnopilus dilepis | reverse complement strand
GTGTTTTCCAACCTGAGCAACCTTACAAACGCTTATGGCTTCGCAGTTGCCACCGTAATGATTTCCACGAGCTTGCTTCTGTCTATACAGATGCGCTGGGTAAAGCGCTGGCCCATAGTGGTCGGTATTGCGTACTTCGCTATTTTTGGATTTTTTGATGGTCTGTTATAACTTTTTATTTTTACTGCCGGCTCTACTGACTCTACCTGCCAGCCTTGTTCTGGGGAGCGTCATTAAAGAAAGTTCCCCATGGTGCCTGGGTACCTTTGCTCATCGGTGTAGTCTTAGAGTCAATCATGGTCCTGTGGGTCTGGGCAAAGGTAAATCGACGCCGCCGTTCACTCTGAATGCTGAAATCAATGTCGCGCTTAGACTCTTGAAGACAATTTCGACGGAAAGAATCGAAGAAATCTGAATCATTTTATCTATATGTCACGCAGACCTTCGAGCCCCAAGCCGAGAGACCATGAAGAATCAGACGAGCAAGAAACAGGCGAAGAAGATGAAGAAAAATCTTATTATTTCTATGACGCCAGGAACATGGGTGTGTCGGATGACAGCATGAAGGAGAAAATCGGCGAGAAGAGGGAGCTTCAGCGCATTCCATCGGCGGCCGTCTTCCACAAGATAGCATCAGGTAGAGGTGTCCCACACACGTTCATTGGTGAGTCGTACTAGTCGTTTCATACGCCGCAATTTCTGAGATCTTATTGTCCATCTTAAGGCTTTATCCGCCAGTGGCCGGCTCTTCCTCGCGTAGTGGTATGCCAATTGTCTCTACCTCTGAGCCATTGACTCACCATCCCACAGATTTTTCTATCGGTTTGCGTTGTCCCTATCGCGAGAGTCCCCGCTCAAGACCGCTATGTTCTCACTAAAGTGCGGACAATCGATGGTGAGTGTTATCTGCACTTGGCATCCGCTTGACCCTTCTCACGTTCCATTTTTTAACCAGGGTTTTACGGATGCACGTACTATATTGGCTTCAGAGACAAATTCGACGTTCGGGTAGGCTTGGATGACCTCATAATCCAAGGGATCAATTTGACCTGTTGCCTTAGATAGATGATCTTGTCGATAAGATCTGTTCCCTGGAATGTCACTTGAACCCGGCCGTATCAGATGCGTATATTGAAGAGATACGTGATGTGTGCAGAAAAGCAACGCATGTGTAAGAGACCTTCCTTTCTTTATTAAATGACAACGGCGCATCGTTCGGCTGAACATGAGGTGCATTCTCTATGACAGCGCGCCGCATTATCATGTTGTCGCAAAGAAAATAGAAGCAGGGATTGGCACGCCCTTGGTCAATTATCTCAGGACTATCCTAATCGAATCGATATATCGCCGTCTTGGTCAGTGCTTCGTCTTTTGTCCTCCTATGATTAACTTACACCTATTTGTAGCGACCATGTTTCCAGAAACAGCAAACTGGCTGACGTCTGCCGATGAGTATGTGAATATCACCTGCGAAAATTTACTGTCAATCTTGACCATATTTACTCGCAGGATTATTCATGTTGGGATTAATGCTATCATCTGAAGTACATCATAGAATATCGAGGCGCGAGTCAGCGGTCGTCAGGCTAAAAGCTGAAGTAGTCTGCTAGACGCTTGTTTGGCCTTTCAACTTTCATAGTCGTTCCAAGCGTTTCTCATTATCGAGAAGTTTAATCGAAGGATTACCATGAAATCTCGCCGTCATCGAAGAAATTCATGACACCAACTTTATTATTATGAAGATGAAATTCCCTTCAAGAGGATTATATTAGTAGCAGCAAAGCGACCCTTTGAGTCTCAATGTCAAAATATAATGCGCCTGGAAATCTGAGCCCTGAGTGTGAAGCTAAGGCTTATGATGTCTCACGTCATATCGTTCGCATCATCAGTCACTCTGCTGACTTTCTCCCAGACTCAACTTCCAATTCCGCACCACATACTCCCTTGCTTGACTGTTACCCGGTAATGCAATATGGCTTTTCAAAGCTACCGTGCCATTGTGTAAATTCCCTTTACTCATGTGGTCTGTCTCTAAGCGAGAGATGTATAAAAGCTTGATCTCGAGTCCGGATGGTCCTCAACAAAGCAATCGTCCTTGCCTCTTCAACTACTAAAACACTCTCGAACCCTCGATCCAACCAACCCGCTGTTCTACAATGGCCCCCGAAAATGTTCAACCCCTCTTCACCCCACTCAAGATCGGGGATATCACTATCAAGAACCGTATCACGATGTCTGCTCTCACCAGAAACCGCGCCGAGAACACTTACCCTACCGACCTCATCAAGGAGTACTACGTCCAACGCGCTGGTGCCGGTCTGATCGTCACTGAGGGGATTCTGGTCACTCGTCAGGGGTAGGCTTGATCGTCTTAATCTGTTCTAGACTTGATGATTGACTCTCAAATCTACAGGACTGAATGGCCTCATGCCCCCGGCCTTTGGGACGACAAGCACGTCGAAGGCTGGAAGAGCATCGTCGATGCTGTACATGAAGCCGGGACCAAGATCTACGCCCAACTCTGGCATGGTGTGTATTTCATTTTGATCACTTGGATCCGCTATCTCACCCTTGACCTGTACGTAGTTGGCCGAGCCGCCCATCCCGACATGCCTGAACAGAAGCTCGCTGGAACGCCAGTGTACGCCCCTTCAGCCATTGCCGCAAGAGGAGGCAAATTTCGTATCCTGCCCGGGGCTCCAGGATACGTGACTGTGAGTAGCATGATCCATCAACCTACAATGCCAAAGTACTGAGCGCCGTCGCTATCCAAGCCCACTGCCATCGACGACCCGAGAAAGATTATCGCCCAGTTTAAGCATGCCGCTGTCAATGCGAAGAAGGCCGGATTCGATGGTGTCGAACGTCAGTCCTGCTTCTTGACTGCCAATCACTTCTATTTCTGACTTGCCGTTCTATTTTCAGTCCATGGGGCTAATGGCTATATCGTACACCAGTTCCTTGATAGCACCTCCAACAAACGCACAGACGAATGGGGTGGAAGCAAGGAGAACAGGGCCCGCTTTGCCCTAGAACTTCTCAAGGAGCTGATCGATGTCTTTGGCAAGAACGTGGCTGTCAAAGTCAGTCCGGCTGGAGGATACAATGACATGGGGTATGTCTTCCTTTATGCTTGTTCAGCTATGGGCCAGTGCTGATAATATCTCAGCATGCCTCTCGATGAGACTCTAGACACCTACAGCTACTATTTCTCCGAGCTTGATAAGCTCGGGCTAGCCTACATCACCCTCGTCAGGTACACCCCAGTGATGGATGCTGTCTATGACGGTGTCCCTCGTGCCATACAACACGATGTCCTCGCTTCCTATCGTCCCTACATTAAAAACACCCCTTTGATCCTCAACGGCGGTGTGACCCCTGAAGAGGGTGCCGAGCTCGTGAAGGAGGGCAAGATCGATGCTATCAGCATTGGTTTCAATTGGATCACCCATCCCGATTTGGTCAAGAGGGTTGAGCACGGCAAGCCACTGGACAATGTCCCCGATATTCCCCATTTGCAGACCAACAAGACCAGCGGTGACTGGCGGACGGGATACACTGATTACCCTGTCGCTGTATATTGAACAGCAGACCTCGGCCTATCAACAGAGGGGAAGTTGGGGTCTACTTTCTTCTCATTTCGAGCACCTTTTCAAGTTCGCGCTCACCCTGTATAATAACGCAAATAATCTGTAATCTGAAAAATGTACTTGATATTCACTTTGATCCCAAGCATCTGAGTTCCTGCAAAATTCTTAGCATTGACTTATTGTCAATAGCAAGTCAACAGCGAGGTTTTGCTCTGTATATATAGGACGACGACCAAGAACGCCATCAATAGCGTGCGATAGCTCGCCAGCCAATTCGGAAATAATTCCCAAATTGGTAGATTGAGGATGTTTTCCCCTCGCGCGAGGCTCCTACAGATCCGCATGGCAATCACCCAGCGTCTACCTAAGCGCCTCCAAGTGTAATTTATAATCCAAAATTGCCTATTCGAAAGCTGGCTGCCGTCGCGTCAACTCTGACTCTGACTCTGACTCTGAGCTGGAAAGAAGACTTGAATCACGTGACGTCAAATTAGGGGACTTGCGGAGCCGAATTTCGCCCAGACGCCTACTTGTTCCCTTCCGTCACTGGGGCATTTTGTAACTTTCTGTCCGTCTTGGGTTCTGCAGCAGCAAACCTTTTCCTGTCCACTAAGACTGCTCGACACACGGTATCTCTGGGTGATTTTGTCCCTCTTTTCTTGATTCTATACCTACTCCGGATTGCGCATACAAGCACCGATTTCGTTCTCCTAGGCACTTCTCGTCCGAAGCCATCTTTCTTGTTTGAACCCAAAACATCTGCGAAGAGCTTTTCCTGGTCGTTATCGTTATCGAGTCCTTCCTTCTTGTTATCGCTCCATGGCACCAGAGACCAAAACCGTAAGGACGACGCGTCCCAACGTCATCCGAGCGAATCCCACTCAAACGACATTGCTGAAAAACGCCTTTGCGATCTCAAATGTGGCAACTCCTGAGCAGCTCAAGGCTCTGAGCGAAGCTACGAATTTGTGAGTAAAACTCTGGGCTTGCAATACTCGTGTCTTGTCCCCGCTTTGTCCGTTGTCCTGCTTATTCTTTGAGCTGACGCGATCATTTCTCACTTCTCTTGTGACTTTTCTTCACTTTGGGCGCATATATGCAGACCTGAAAAGTGGATCCATCAGTGGTTTGGACGCCAACGTGGCAAAGATCGCAAGACCAAGTCGAAGCCCGCCTCATCCTCCGGGGATCATCTTCCTGGTCAAAATGATGAATTGCCTTCTACCTCCGCTGCTGCTGATTTCCCTGCTTCTGTTTCCGGAATCTCTGAGTCTTCCTCTACCATGCTCATTACGAGCACTCCGGATGCTGCGCTCTCTCCTCACGAAATCCTTCAGATCAAGCAAGAATACCATGATCCTATATCTGCCTCTCTGTTGTCTGGGCCACTTGTACCTTCGAGTCAGGCACCTACGCCCATTTCCTATCAAGGCGACTCCGTGGCTGTTCAATCGAATGCCTCGGTCTACAGCATCTCTGCACTGTCTGGCGATCTTGAGAATACTGCTCCTGTCTCTGTCAGCGTGTCGCGTCCCAGAAGGGGCGGCAGGGTAGCTAAGGCCGCCAAGCAAGGTCAGACCGAGACTTCCAACGATGTTCAAAAGGCCCCTGTTGCGCAGAAGCGGGGCAGAAGGAGAGGTGCTACTCAAGCTGCACGAGTCAAGGCAGAGTTCGCCGAGCCCTCATTGCCCAACCTCGCCGTCTCTCCTGTTCCGAACGTCGCTCTCGACCTTTCTGCAGACGGCCAGTCTATGACTTCTAATCATCCTGATTTCGCTGCTGGAGGCACCATGATCGATGCTCAGCCTTCCACGGGCACTTATACGCAGTTTTTGCCGCTGATTAGGCCCCCAAGGAGGTCGTCTGTCTCTGCCTCTAGAAAAGTCGGACCTGAACCGCCTGCTTCTCAGTCTGCTCCTTCGTCTCATGCTATGTCGATAGACGGTGTGCGCCCTCAGCCTCCCCCGCTGGTTCATTCTGATGCTCGCGGCCGTCTATCGGGTTCCCGCCAACGGCCTGCAAACACGTCCACCGTTCCAGCTGCCTTTCCTCCCGAAAATTCGATGCAAATGACTCTTCCTGCCAAGACTAGACAATCAGGTCCTCCGAATCAGAGCTATGGATCATTGCTACCTCTAAACCAGTTCCACAACCAAGGGCCTTCACATTACTCTTCAAAGCCACCGACACTCGTTCCGTCTCAGATTTCTGGAATTGCTGGAGAAAAACCCGTGACGGAAATGGCAGCGCCTGCAGTCGTCCCGTCCGCCCCTCCTCTTCAGTACTTGTATGAATGGCCCAGTATGAATCAAATTCCTCGTCTTGAACCCGCCTTTTATTGGTCCAGCGACCTTCCAACTGAGCCTCAAATTCCCACTTCTTCGGCAGCAAACGACGAATTTCTGTACCCTGATGTAAGCCGAGACTAGTTCTTGTATAGGCATTCATGTAGATAATCCATTACAGCCGACGGAGACGCAATTCGGGAATCGCGGAGTTGATGACCATGGAAGCCAGAAAGTGGCTGAAGCGCCTCTCACCAATGACACGGGGGCGGAATCGATATCTGGATCGTTCCTCTATCCGCCGCTGGACCTGCCTAGCATTAGCAGCTTCTTGGCCGGGACTGTTCTCGACCCACTGCTAGCACCACTCAAACACCTGACAGATATTCTCGATAACTTCAAGGATGCTGAAGGCACTTACATGCCGTTAACGCAGGAAGAGTATCGACCAGGGTTAATGAAGTGTTTGTTGGATCAAGGGCTTGCTGAGCGGAGCCCGTTCCAAGCTGCCATGGGATTATCACTTTTGTCAAGACTTGGAGTAAAGTGGGAGGTGTAAAGCGCTTAGCGGCGGACTGCGACGTCATCAGAGCATCAAGTATATAGTTGCCGGTCCGCTCCGTGTTGAAATCGAAAAATCCCACACGCATTCTGTCTCGTTTCATAGCCCACATTCCCGTCCCCCGTTTCTCCTCTTCGATAATGTCTACTACTCGTCTAGCTCGTACCGCTTTCCAGTCGGCAACGCGCCGTGCCCAAACCGTCGCGTCGTCGACAGTCAGAATGTCCAGACGAACTATGTCCGAAGCGGCTTCGTCGCATACCCCCAAAAAGAGCGACACGCCATGGATTGTGAGCTACCTGTTGCTGTCGAAACGGAGCTCTGTTCACTGAATTCTGCACGTTGTTTTAATTATATTGTCTGTAGGTTGGCTCGGCTCTCATCTTTGGTCCCTTGGTGAGCGCGATCCGTCCGCCTGACAACCCCGACGTCACTGACGACCGGGGACTTGCGTTGTTCGAATTTGCTTCCGTTCTCTCTTCGCCTTTCTCCATGTATTCAACCTAGTTCCTGTATCTGCTCTCACCAAGTGCAAGGAAGAACACACATGCTGTACATAACGACAAGCACGACTTCCCAGCTTTGCACACCAAGGATGAAGGTGCTAAGTCCGCTGGTCAGCAACCTGCTCCGGAAGTGACTATGAAAGATGACGAGGGCAAGGAAGCCAACATTGGTTCGTCATTACAGCTTGCGGAGGTATGTCTGCTTCTCGCTTCAATAAGTCCGTGCAATTGACCTTGTGCTCCGGTGAACAGTCTAGTGATGCACCTAAGGCTGCTCAGACGGTCAGTCGCCCGTTTTTATCTTCTGGAGTTCACGCTGATGCGTCTTTTGGTCTACAGCCCGAAGACCAGTCAAAGCTCCGCGTAGAGGCTGAACAAAACGCAGAACCCTCCGGCGAAGTCGGTTCCACTCATCTTACTCTGAGCCCATCACTGAATAATCTATTAATTTTGACAGGATGCTCAAGGCGGTTCAGCGCCTTCTGAGGCCAAATCCGACGTAGAGTCGAGTGAAGGTGCTAAGGGTCAAAAGTCCGGCACCTACCAGAAAGAAGGTGAGGAGGGCCCGACGAACATGGGTGCTGCCAAGGACGCTGCTCAGGTACGGACTCCGCCTACACTGGCTCGTCTATCTGCCATCTAATATTTCCTACAGAAAGGAGAAGTTCCCAAGAAGGCCGCTGAGCAGGATGACAAGAACTAGAAGACCCTTTGTTGCAATCGAGTCTTACACTTGGATGGAAGCACGCACGGGATAGCACTTCAAGTTCTTGTTGTATAACGAAACGCGCAATACAGAACCAATGATTACTCTATTCCTGTTCGGACTGCAAAGACGCATCCCGCCCGCTGACGTCATTTCATTGTGCATCCTTCTCCGTTGACATACGTCATACTCAAGTACAGGATCTGCACTATGTAGGTGGCTGGCGACACTTTCACGTCCTCGATTGGCCACAGAATGTACTAGCAAGTGGGGTACTTGGTGTTCCCGTTGCGGGACATGCCAATCCAGGAAGGTATTTGTCACTTTACGAGCTCTCCGCAAAAAGCAAAGATTCAAAGGCAAGGGTCAAAAAGCAGCTCAAGTCAGTTCAAGTCGAGGTGGCTTTGGAAAGATTGAAAAGTTCGACAACAAGCTTCACAATATCCCTCCATTCTGTCATTGCACCAATTCCTAGAAAGACGGTCGACTTGAGCTGGGTATACTTTGGGTTCTGAGACATGGAACACCAACCGATGTCTCCGCATGCTAGGTGCTTTCCTATGGGACCAACAACATGGTACCCCACAACTTGTGTGACGATTCGCAGATGCTCGGCTGTCAATGGGTGCTCGTACATCAAAGTGTTCATTGCTGGGAAGAGATATGTCGGGGTGGTAGGCGCTAAAGCACGCATGAGAGAAGTCTGATTTGGTGATCAGAAATCCTTGCAAAACAAGTTGAAGTGTAGCACCTACGACCAAGTTGTCGCAAGCTCCATGTGCGATCTTCGACAAAGTGTTTGCAGAACAAGGGGCGACAAGGACGATATCGGCCCACCGACGGAGCTCTATGTGCAAAATCGGGTCTCCGATTCTGAACTTTCCCTGCAAGAGAAGAAACTGGTCAGCTGCCTGGAGCCATAGTAGTCAACGGCCTGGTGAAGCCGATCCTTACAGTCCATTCGTCGTCGTCCGTCCACACCCTTGCACCAGCTTTCTCCACATCTTCTTTCTTATAGAATTCTAGCGAGGCTTTGGTCGCGACTACTTCCACCAGGACGTTGGCATACTAACCTGGAAGGAAAATCGAAAGAAAAAGGCAAAACCCGGGTGGATGAGTCAACTGAAGGGCTGGAAGAGGATATAAACAAAACAAGGTTGTTACTCACGCTCAACAGCTCTTTGACGATGAGAGGAGCCTTTATCGAAGCGACGCTCCCGGTTGTGATGAGAACGACGTGGGTGTGCCCTGGTCGTCGGGCATTTTCAGCGACGAAGCTGGTCATGGTCGCGGTCCGGTGAAGACAATCGCAACGGCAGGGAAGGCTGACTCAGGGGTTTTCTTATGTAAGCGAGTGGGTGTTTCCTTTGGCGCTCGCTTTTTCTCTTCTTTCCTTCATCAGCTCCCAGAAGGGACGGAAATAGCCAGGAAATCTAGGCTTCAATTAGGCAGACTCCGGCGCAAGCACTGCATCTTTTGTTGCCAAGGAATTCAACCTCTGCACTTAAAAATCTTATATCTTCGATGTTTTGCAATGCCCGAGTCCGCCGCAGACCATTCCGAACACCTTCAGTGACCAGAATCTTTAATTTTCTCGAGCAGCGTAAGTTGTCGATGTCTTTGTCTGGCATAGTCGACATTAATCCGACCTTCCCCTTTTATGAATCTCTAGGCTCTATTTTGATTCTGTCATTATCCAGCTTTGAATTCTTTTGGCCAATACTTGAAGCACCATTCTGCCTATTACTTACCATCTGGATATGCATTTCGTCAGCTCTGCTAGTTTGTGCTTGATGGCTCTTGTCTGCGTTGCCTCTGCCACTCTGTTCAACGTCACGGTGGGGAAAGACGACGCGCTCACTTTCGATCCAAGCACGTACGCTAATTTTCGTGCCTTCATGAACACGCGCTGACTACTGACCTACAGACTCAACGATGTGCAGACAGGCGATATTGTCACTTTTACTTTGTGAGACTTCGTCTACTGCTTTCGAGAGGAAATAACTCTGACAATCTTTGTAGTGCGTCTAATAATCACGTAAGGCTTTTTGGCGTAACTGACCAAGATACATCCTAACGCTGTCTGCAATGAAGTCTGTAACGCAATCGACATTCAGCAAGCCCTGTCACCGAAGGTAAATCTTACTCGTCTTATTCAATTCCAAAACATCTCTTAACACACTTTTCCAAAGGATCCGGGGGGCTGATTCTGGCTTCATGCCTGTAGACCTTGACGCCATCAAACTTCCTCAATTTACAATACATGTAGACAACACCAGCGCCCCACTGTGGTTTTTCTGTGCCCAGGCCGGGTGAGCCTACCCCCAGCATCAATGACTCGCATGTCAAGTATCCTCAATGTTTATAACCTCCCGCTTTAGCCATTGTCAGGCCGGGATGGTGTTCGCCATCAATCCGACGGAAGACAGAAGTTTCGACGATTTTCTTGTACGTATTCGTCGAGCTCATACCACTTATTCAGTTAATTGCGAAGTGAAATTATAGGCCACTGCTCAGAAGTCCACGCTTGCGAACGCCACTACTTCGGCATCTTTGTCGTCGCCGACCCAGTCGACTTCTCGAGCATCCTCGAATTCTACTGAGCGAGTAGCCAGTTTCCTGGCCATCCTCTTCCTCGTCGCTATCCTCTGCTTATGACATTCGCCTGCCTTCAAACTGCGACCCTTGCGTATATAATTTTAAACGCTCGATTTGAATACATACACCAAGACGGTGTAAATGTGAGATTGAACTGCTCTTGGCCGGGTTGTAATACAGTGGACAAAATCGTCTCCATTTTTCCCACTTAAATGACATCCTTGCCAGCAAATTGAACAGAAATATTGGCCACGAGGGCCATAGCCTCCTGCCTGAATGTATCAGTCGTAATCTCTATGGCAGGGGCTGGGTCCACAAAGGCCAGCATCGGCGGGTTGGTCAACGACGAGGAGTACTCGTTCCACGGTATACCTGACAGTAAGCTAAGGGGATTGGAGGGCTTCGTAGGATTCAACGTATTGGCAAAGTTAACTAGATGGCCGTCATAAGATCCTCCAGAATAGATTCTGTAAGGACGTGATGACTTACTGAGTGCGTCAGTTCCAATGAAGTCCGGGGAGATGCCAGTACCAAAGAATTCAGGAACATCGGAGCCATGGCTGGAGCCTGTAACAGCCGTGCTCTTTCCACGCTGGAAGACTTGATGCAACATTTACAATTAGAATTACTGTTAGGCAAGAGCTAAAGTTTTACTTGACTTACGAAAAGCCCATGTCGGTTGAGTTTTGGAAGCTGTACGAAGGAAGAAGCGGCGAGGCGACTGGAAACCCAGATCGCCAAGAAGAGCAGCGATCCTTTTGAATTCCGGTCTGAGAAGTAATGCAGAGCGAGCATTAGTCTACGACTTTGTGTATTCCGTCAGAACTTACGTGATAGCATTTGCTGTTCCTGTATTGAATGGCGATCCCTGAGAGCAGTTATGGGCTTTTCAGTTTGATTAAATCCACTGGGACGTACCTGGGTGGGATCTGACGGATAAGCAGCAGCGAGTGCATTGAGTTCAGCTTGCGGTAAGTTGCCTTTGAAGAAGCTGAGAAGTGGAAGGTATTAGAGGGATCCCCAGTGATGGCATGCTCACGAACTTGGATTGCACGTAGTCCAAGAAGCCAGCGTTCGTGCTGAGGAGTTGATAAGAAGCTTGTTTGAACGAGTCCAACCGAAAAGGACTTACGTGACGCTCGTAGACGCCAGCGCAAAAACGCTATAAATCATACTTCGTGATTCAAATAGTTAACGCACTGCGATAATTACGCACGTTCCTTCATCGTCGCAGTCTCCTGTCACGAAGGGCACCTGTATTTTGTGATATGAGGGAGATATTCCTGCAATAAGGACGTCTGACACCAACCCTAGCGTACAATCCTTTCTGTATTGATATCTGAGGATCACGAGTGAGGAATTGCCCATCGACAGAAGGCTGGAAGGCAAGCTGGATGCTCGTTTCAGTGAGGAAACCAGGAACTCGGTTAATTGCTGCCCCAAGCGTTGCAAAAGGAACGGTTCTCAAGCATTGGATGGGATCACGCGCTCCCGTGCAACCTGTGTTGTTCACAATAGAGTCGAAGAATTTTTGTTGGAGGGTGATGTCGGGGGACACCTGGGGCGAACCAGACTCCTAAAGGCCGCATTAGAGATAAGAAAAGCTAACAATATGAGGTGACACTAGCCATGAAAGCCCCTCGGAAGAGTCCTGCTGGATTGCCGTTGTTGGTGACGAGGTGCATACCAACGGATATCGCACCCGCACTTTCTCCCCAGCTTTGACGGGCGCCAATTCAATTGATCTGCATGGCATGATAAATTAAGCAGAAAAATCTCACATTATGACCTTGGTGGGATCTCCGCCGAATGCACTGATATGCTGTTGAACCCATTCCATGGCGAAGCGTTCTAGAGGTCCCACCCAAATTCTCAACTTCAGAGCATTTATGAAGTAATGGTGATACTTACGGTCTCTCAACCCATTGTTCCCAAGGCCAGCATCTTTGATTTGCTGACCGCCAATGAAACCCATAGCTACAAGAACTGTGAGATACAACGTTTCGCAACTTGTGTAAACCTTTACCGTTGACACGGTAATTAGGCGAAACGAATATCACTGGTTCGCCAAGTGCAATAGAACGCTGAACAACGGTGTTACCAGGGTTGCCTGTGGAACTTCCCACTTCAAAACCGCCTGGCACACATATAAATCAGGGTCTTCCAGTCTTATTTGGTGAAGTGATTGCATACCGCCAAAAATCCACTTTCCTCGGCCTCGCTATCAGGAGGTATTTTATGAGCCATAGGGCTTGAACTCACGAAGAGAATGGGTAATTTCTTCCCAGAAGGAATATTTGCTGGTTTGACGACATTGATGAAAAGACCTGTAAACAATTATTGAAGAGATATCGTAGTCCATTTCAGCTCTTGAACTTACAATCCTCAGAGCCAACTATCGCAGTGCTGTTATCCCCAGAGATATCCATTTGGAAGCATTCTGCACCGAACTGCGTTGCCTGACGGATTCCAGCGAATGGAACTGGTGGCTGTGGATTTGCGAACCGAAGCCGTCCAACACTTCATTATAGTTAATAAGTGGTTGATAATATAAATACGATGTTGGGATGGACGCTTACGGAGGTGCTGCAAATGGCATGCCCAAGAACTGAACTAGGTCTCCAGTCGCGTTGCCTTGGAAAGAGCCATAAGTGAGAGTCACGATGGGCCCAGTGTTCGCGGCAACTGCGAGGCCAATCAGGGCAAAAAAAGATACAAAAGAGAGGTCGAAAATCATCTTGCCTTGGGAGCTAATGAGATTCTTCACAGACCTTAAATGCGAGAGTCTAGCAAGGGGGACAAAATATCAGTCTATTATTAGAGAAAAGCCAACCGCGGCCGACGGGAGCGTGAGGTGGAGAAAGTCCAACCAGCTTTCCCAGGTGAGAATTCTACCTCCCATGACGCAGTCGTCAAAGGAGTAGACATCGAACCATTATTGAAATATTGACGGCTGAAGGCTGCCAGAACGCTGGACAACAAGGAAAAGCAGCCCAGAAACTATATTCCTTTGCATCTGTGCGATAGAGCCGGTATCAAAACATACAATTGTAATGGGTTATGAGATGCTCAACTGCTCAAGATCCGGTCACAGGAAAACATATTGTCAAGTCAAGGGTCGAGGACAAAGAACACTGCGCAAATTGCCGGGTTCACAACGTGGGTCTTTGCCGCCGGTGCTTTCGGCCCATCGACCACGTGCCTGCTTTTCATGTCGTCCAATTTGGACCAGGACAAGACCAGGATACTTCCCTTAGCACTGGTATGCGACAATTCAAGCCTTTCTTCCCTTGGACGCGACAGAGAGTGATGAAGACATTTCCCATGAACAGCCCATCTTGCTCCTATCAGTATGACTTTCTAGAAAACGTGTCTGTGAAGAAGGCTGACATTAGTGGTGCCGTTGACCTGGAACAGAGGAACGAGGAATCGTCGAGGATCGCTAAGCTCGTTCCCAGCCTCTATGGTGGAAGAAAAAAATAAGGTAATGGAATCTACTATCATAATATTCCTCTCAGTGCAGTTTTTTTTTGCACCCAAAGGGAGACTGGTTACGAGTCTACATAGAGGATTGCAAGGAATTCTGTCTGGACCCCGGAATCCGTACGGGTTGAGGGTCATAAGCCTACAATATCTAGGAGACCGGGTGCCACTCGCGAGCGATGCACGGGTGGCATTGAAGGCTACAGTCTCCAGCCAGGTCACTTCGCTTGTTTCGAAGAGTAGCTGAACGCCAGTTACTTACCTGTTCAACCTTGCATTCTTATTCGACGGCCTCAGAGAGAAAGAAGCGGCATCTCTAGATGAATTTGCCTCATGGAAGTCTCTGGGTGCATTTTTTTGAGGAGGTTAGTTTTGAAATAGCCCAAGTATACTGTGGTATATCATGACTGTGTCTAGCCCGAAGCGGCCGTTTCATGACTCACCGTATCTGCATGAGCTGAATTGTGCGCTAGGTTGCGCCCGCCTGTTCATCATGTTGATGTATGTACTACTAAGATACGCCCGAATAAAAATACACCTGAGAGTGCCAGAGTTGGTCCTAAAATAATTCGTTCTTTATATATATTCAAGTCATAGGCAAGCTTTTCTTATCTTTGACGCGAGAAAGCATAGTGAACAAGCACTGGAATGGCAGTGACTGACCTAAATTTACTCTCGAGGGGTTCCTCGCTATCTAGTATTTCTTTTCTAGTCGCAAACTCCTCATGTATAAGCCCAGGGTCCCAGACTTCTCTCATCTCGTTTTGATACCATCAAGATACCGTTCACTCCGCGAATATTTCGTTGTGTTGCCCCACCAGGCTTGTCGTATCCGTAACCAAAAATAGGCACCATAATCAAAGTTCCCCATTGAGTTTGATCGGAACCAAAATTAAATAGCGCT
>NHYE01005147.1:0-14624 GCA_002938385.1 Gymnopilus dilepis | reverse complement strand
CCATGTCTTGTCGTCTTTAATTTGCAGTGTTTTCCCGAACCACCCCGCTCATCTTAAGTTTATTACCGCAAGTACTGTCACCTTTCAACCATACTTCGGCCCCAGCTCAGCTCTTACGAACAAACGAACGCGACAGCACCTACGTCACCCGATACCTGTCAATTACGATACCTGCATTTGTAAACAATGTCCTCGAGGTATGATGATGACGACCGCAGGAGGAGAGAGGTGAGCATTGTCCTTGATTGAATTCATGTATCGAGTTCATTCTTACAACTGGCTTTTCATTTAGGACGATGAAATGAGAACTGAGGAACGTGTCCAATCATACACTCCGGACGTTGAGCCGAGCACCGGAGACAAACGGCAAAGAGATCGTTCAGACGATTCTGGTCATGCTCATCCCAGCTCGCGATCCAACAGTGGCCAGGGCAATGGGAACGGCAACGGCCCAATGCCTCTGATGAACGGGGGCTACATCCCAGTCGGCGGAGGAGCGCAAGCTGGCATGGATGCATTGTATATTGGAGATTTGAACTGGGTCCGTACTACTCTGTCGTTTACCTTGCATGTCCCTATTTTCTCAATGACTTTGCGATCCGTTTTCTTTCTGACCTTAGTGGACAACGGACGAAGATCTTCGCCAGGTTGCCTTGAGTTGTGGCGTCAATATCAGCCACAACGACATAACCTTCTCGGAGCACAAAGTGAACGGGAAGAGCAAAGGGTAAGCCTGCCTTCCAGGTCGTACGCTTCTGGTACATTGATGTGGGAGCGCGTCAGGATTGCCTATGTGGAGTGCCACGACGCGCAGGCGGCACAAACGCTTAAAAACTGGTTCGAGAACAAGTAGGTCGCGTCCACTTTCGATATAGCAGAAAGCATCGAACTCAACCTGTTCTTCAGCGAGTTCCAAAATCGCAGAGCAACAGCTACCCTGGCCAGCTCAGCGCAAGGCAATCCTTTCCGCACACTACCCAAAGGTAAGCAACAATCCGCCACTCTTGCCCTTTGCGAGGTTTCCCGCCTGACACGTTTTCCTCTACAGAACCTCCCCCGCGTGATCAGCGACCCCAAGGCACCGGCGGCGTACAAGGCGGTCGTGGAGGCGGCCAAGCCTTCCGCGGCGGTGTACAAGGCGGCATGGGCCGCGGAGCCATGGCCGGCGGTGGTGGCATGATAGCCACCCCGAATTTGGGCATGGGCCTCCCCAATATGGGAATGGGCATGGCCAACATGGGGATGGGGATGGCTAACATGGGTATGATGGGTATGGGCATGGGTGGAGGCAACTTCATGGGAGGTACTGGGAGAGGAGGCTTCGTCGGTGGGAGGGGCGGTATGGTGCCCCAGGGACCGAGAGGCGGCATGATGGGTGGAAGGGGCGGCATGATGGGCGGTGGAATGGGTACGAATTTCTAATTCCTCTCACTCTTTTACCCTTCGTTCTGAAGCCGCTTTTGTGCTCCCTTCACTCTCTTTATTTCTCTCTTCAACACTCTGCTGTCGATTGAACGTTGTGCTTACCTACCTTCCTTTCCCCATTTTACGCACTGTCTCCTTTATCGTGTCGAAAACTTGTCGCTCGCAAATTGTGTTGTGTGTATCAACCTGTGAAAATCAATTCGGAACTTCTCGTCGCCGTCGTCGTGTTTCGCAAATCTTGATCAGGCATGGGCCGTGGAGGACACTTCAATCCAGCATTCATGGGAGGCGGGATGCAGGGTGGAGCGCAAAGCGGTGGGGACGGAGCTAAGCGGCAGAGGGTGGACTGACAAGTGACGTCCTTGACAAAAGGCTCTTTCTGCATTCAAGCATTGCAGACGTTTTAGCAATCTATCAGGACCAGGCCTGCTGGATATCTTATTCCATTAATCTTTGCTTTCACATGGCTTTCGACTTCGTGCTTTCCGCTGTTTGTTGTCAAATATCAATATCCTATTCACCCTTTTCCAAAGTCTACGTTTTACATAGATTAGATTGTTCTTTGCCCCATCCCCCATTTGCAACCTTTTTACTAGGCGTCAAAACATAGGTGTCGCCCATGCTTACCGTAGGATTAACTATACGGATCCCACTTGTTTCCGGTTTACAATTGTACATGTGTACAACCTCGTAATACATCCCCCACTCTCTTGGATTGGTTGGCTTGGACGCGCACTGGCGGACGTGGCCATACACAGGTGTTCGAAGCCGACCTGAGGCCTTGTGCACTGAAGATACGCTGAGGATGGATTCTTCTGCATCCAGGTGTGTCGATCATGGAGGGCAGGCCGGAGCACAAGGAGACTTATGTCCCACTGGTCTCTAGATCTACAGACCTGGGATAATTCTGAGTCTGCTGCCGCCATGGCGAAGACAAAGGAGTGCCAGGTGCGCACAATGTTTGAAAGTCTCGCTCAAGGTGTGAAAGCACTTGAGTGACGATGCGGAAGGCGTTCAAGCATCGTCTCCGAATGATAACAAAGTTTTCTTGTTCTTCTTGGCCTTCTTTGATGAGCTCTTGCTACCCGAATCAGAGCTTTTGCTTTGGCCTTTCTCTTTCCCCTTCTCCATGGATTTGAGCTCAGCTTTAAGCTCGTCCAGTTGACCGACTGCCTTGCGCTTGTTGGACTTCGTGACCCCTGGCTTCGACGAAGACGAGAAGGACAATCCTTGGTTCGCTGACTTGGATGTCGAAGGTGAAGATTCCTTCGGTGCTTCTTCCGCAAGTTTCGACTCCTCAATAGAAGCATTTGAGTCCGGTAAAGGAGGTAAGCCCTTTTCTACAAAATCATATCAATTCGGTCAGCATTGATTAGACCACTGGATAAGATATAGGCATGAACATTCATGGTCCTTTTCCCCTTTGAACTTCGAAACAAAGGTCTTACCTGCACGTCGTATGTTCTCTGCCTCCCACTCCGTAAGATGCTTGCCCTCCTTCAGGACCACGACCTGCGGTTTCTCGTCTCCAGCATCTTCATCCGCACTGCCGGGATCTTCTGCAGGCCGCTCTGGTATAGGAGGCCGCGGACGCTTGGGTATGGGTTCGCGACCGCCGCCTACGTATTCAAATTCCTCATCGTCGTCTTCCTCGTCGGGGACGCCATTCATACGGTTTTGGAGTTTGAGGAGGAAATTTGGCGTATGTGATTGATAAGCTAGTTTGGAAGAGAATTGAGCGCGAGTCGGTTCTCGATCTCGTGGTGCCATGGTTTATAGACAAGAGTTATGTGCTGACGCCCCTGCGGGACAGAGACGAGGAAAGAAAGTGGACGTAACGCGCCGCCTTGGCCAGTGACCATCCATCTAGGAATTTATTTCCTTTTTCGGCCTGACTGGCGAATGCCGAATGGCCGTTCTGCTTCTACCAGCGAACTGACTCTTGAAAGATTGACAGTAATTTGAAGATACGAATCAATCGAGTTTGTTGGTAAAGAGCGAGCGAAAGGAAAATTTATCTAATCAACAACGGGGGGAATATGCCTATGAGTCCTGAAGTCTCCATATATTCTTTCGAAAAATATCCGTCAAAGACTCGATCTCTCTTCAAGTCCTTCCCCGAAGTAAGCGCAGACATGATTGTCCAAAAATGCCACATCGAGGTCGGAGACGGGTTTACCGGCCTTCTGAACTATCTCCTTAATCAGATCCTTCCTCCTCTTCGACATGGAACCCCATTTTGCCAAGGGCCGCAGGTAGCTTTCTGGCACATCCCTGAAAGCTTCCAGATACTTGCCCATTGGAGGATCATATGAATTCAAGAATTTTCGAATGAACCTATCCTGTTTCCCAACAGAGTCACCATTCTCGGTCTTGATGTTCTTGAACGCCTTCGGCTGAATTCCGGCTTTGATATCACTGGCAGGCTGGCAGCCTAATTCTGGACTTCCCTCTCTTGAATCGACATCAGAGTCATCCATGCTCGTCTATATATAACGCCTTCTGAATGCATTTCTGTTGAAACGTTTGGACTAAAGACTCACAAGGTCTATGAAAGCAACGACCGAAGTCTGCGCAGGCTTCTGTCCTGCCGCCAACTCTGCCGAAGGAAGAGCGACCTGCTGGGTTGTTCGCCGATGAGCGACCTTCTTCTTTGTCTCGTAGGGTACAGAAGCTTGTTGCCTTGACTTGCGTTGATGTTCGGTCTGCTTCCGGCGATAGCGCCTTCGATTATGATGGTCCCGAGCTACATGCAGAGCAAAATAAAGTCTCTTTTGTGAGATTTCTGGAGGACTTCCATAAAGCTCGGGATATTTTTCGATCAGCTATGGGGCATTATCATTGTCAATCGTTACTGAATGGATCAATTCATGACTGCTTACCTCGCTCTCGATTTTCATCAGAGCCTGGACTTGAGCTGCAGGTGGCTTGTTAAGGGAGAAATGACTCTCTGAAATCTTAGCAATGTTCCTCTACGTCGTCAATATATACATGTCTGTTAAAGAAGTTCGTGCACTGTAAGTATGGTACTCACTTTAATCTCATTCCCAGCTGCACTTCCGTATTCAATATCCAGGATGCGCAGGAACTGAGGTAGCTGTACGAGGCAATCTGAGTCTACTTTTGATGGCTTGTATGTAAGTAGAAGTGATGCTTACGGCTTGTCTATGCGTGTCTAGTCCGAAACGGTTTCCTGATGCAAAATATGAGATAGACATTGCGTACAAGACATTGAATGCACCGACGGGTCTGCGATACCATTCTGCGGTCAGGGATATGAGGAGAAAGTGTGCCGGGGTAGAAAGAAAGTTCAGGGGGAAATGGTCCGTTTTGTACTGGCGCATTGAGTAAGGGTCGATAATCAGTGTGAGTAACTCCGACAAGGAGGTCCGATGACTTCGCAAAGGCAGAATATGTGGGTCCATTCAGCCAGCAAGGCTGCAAGAGCAACGCTCTCCGCGAAGCGCAAATATGTCAACGTGCAATTGTCTTTCGTAGCATGGTACAATACTGTTGGTGAATTCAATTGTGAGCAGTGGACAACCAAGAGGGCTTACGATGATCTTCCCGATATAGAATGGAAGTTCATGGCCAGGGCGTACCAGTGTCAATACTAGTAGAGGGATAACTGTATGATGTAATGGAAGGCGACTTCGTGAGCATTGGAAGTTGACGGCGAAAGGATTTTCACTCGTCTTCGAGAACAGCAAGCTCGACCAAGAAAGACACAGAAAACAACACTGATTGTTCGTCGTGCAAGGATTCGTAGTTGTGTAGAGCAAAGGTGGAACGTACGTAGTCAGATTTATTTTTGTCTCGTGCAAATGATCGCCGTCCATCACTCGGTTGCGCGTCTATCAAGAGAAATGACTCCTCGCCATATGTCGTGGTGCTGGTAGAACGCTTCGCTCGGGCTCACTATTGTCATCTATCGGTCTTCGGAGAAGCGAAGTTAGGACACTAAACGAACTAGGGACACAGATTATGGCTGATCTCAGACGCTGCTAGAGTGGGGAGCCGAACTGCTATTTAGCTGTGAGACATCAAACATGGAAGAAGGGCGCAGCACACTAGCATAAACATCCAGAAAGAATATGTGTCTCCATAATCCGATGGGGTAAAGTACACTGGTGGAACCTGAAGTATAGCGTGTAGGACCAAGCTAGGAAGAAGCAAAAGAAAAAGCAGGAGAGAATTTACATCCAGTACACCCAGCTTTGTATTTCAAGCAAAATAAGAGCAAGGAAAGAAAGATATCTGTAATTAGGAATTAGGTGGCTATCTGGTCAACAAAGGCATAACATTAGGAGAGGCTGCTGATGTTGAGGAGGGTAATGCGGCCCCATTCAAGACAGTTTGAACAATTTGCTCTTGCTGAGCAAGCCACGCGCCAAATGCCGGGGACTTCAGCCATCTAGATGGGAGGATGAATTGGCTGGTCAAGACTACAACAGAGACAAGGCATACCGTTGATAGAACTCCACCATTTTACTTGTGGACTTGAAAGGCAGAACACTCCCATGTGCTTTTAGGGAAGAGATAAAATTGGCGGAGTTGAAGGGCTTGAGGCGTAAAGGCTTATTGCTGTTGTGCCCCTGAAGAGGCGTCAGACCCATCCTACTTGATGAAGAAGGCAAAGGAGATGGAGCTGGAGATGAGAAGGGTGAAGAGGATGAGGAACGAGGTAAAGCGGATGAGGCATTCCGAGCATGGTGAACTTCCGAGGGAGAGGGTATCAGCGTATTGAGGTATCGTGCAAGGGGCGTAATGAGCTGTGTCGAACGCGAGCAAAAGTGTCTTCGAAGCGCCAAAGAGGCACCCAAACCTATGAAAGGAGAATGAACCCTCAGATAAGCGAAAGAGATTTCACAACAAAGTGTGAACACTCACGGGCTTTCTCATCCCCCTTGACAGCATTCTCAAGCTGCTTTAACAGAGCTCGATCTTTGGATATATACCTCTTGTGAGTCTTTGTCTTCCATCCGGGAGGCGGTCCAGCAGGTGCGCCCAATGTAGGACTTCTCTGTCTGGGACTGTGGGACGACCTACAGAGAAAAAGGTCAAAGCTGTCACTTGACACGACAAAGGTTAGACCTACTGTATTCGCCGCCCCAGACTCAAGACATGTGGCCAATGTGTACAGGATTTTTCGAAGAAAGGGTTCGTAACACCAAGCAGCAAACCAGCTTTCGGGGGGAGTTTGTTGACCAGTTGCATGTGGTCACTATCCTGCATTGTGAAATATGGCCGAATATCTCCTGCCAACGGGATCTAGGAAAGCAATATGATCAGTCTAGTCCTTACTGATAGTGAATAGCAGGAGTGAACTCACCGGCCGCAGGAGGTCGCGAAGCCACCAGACAGCTTGACTTGTTTGGGCTGGCGATGATCCGAACACCAGTATAGGCTCGCAAAGTACGAGACATTCCCATATCGACCACAGATTCGATAAAGCCGCTTCAAAAAGAAGCAAGGGAGGTGGAAGGAATGGAGCCGTCGTCGCCAGGATCTAGTACAAGAATCATCACGAGCTGGGTTCATCAATGCTAGCAAGATCACTTACATGAGACTTCGGATCGTATTTTTCATTAAATGACGAGGTCTCGGTAACCTGCTGTACGTCGAGAGAATGGGGAATTTCGACTTGCAGGACTGTCCCCAGAAATCCTAGCTCCAATGTTTCTCCAGGAGTTGGGTCGGGCCTAATCTTCACATAGTAAGCATTAGAAGACCAACTGAAGCTAGCCGAGAGGGACGAGATAGAAAATTCACCATGTTGCGATGTTATGACAAGCAGCTTCCAACATCGGAGTCCCATGAGCCTCGAAGAGTGGCCCGAAGATGGCGACCACAGAAGAGAAAAGGGCGGGATATTGATGTTGTGTCAAAATGACAAGAGAGCGCTTCAGTTAGCGATTAGACTTACATCGTCGATCTGGCAGATATGACTTACCTGCTGGTAGCCTCGCTTTGAGGAAGAATCCCTTCTTTGCATGAAATGTGCAAAACCATACATGAAGCCATCTTCGGTCTGTGCGCGGTCCTCTCCTGATGGGCCATTAACTTGTTGTCGGACTCGAAATGAATGACTTTGGGAGCCCTGATCAAACTGCAGAGAATCCGGGAAAGCGCAAAAAGCACTGCGAAACGAATTAGTCGTTCGACGGTGGCCTCCAAGGTCAAGCAACAGACATATTTTCGGATTCGGCCGGCACAAGTTGGAAAGGTGGGTATATACCATCGACCACCGGCCCAGAGTCAATGTCGAATTCCACTACAGAAGTCGGTCAGCCACTTGCAAAAGGTTTCGTCATGAGAGCACAGCACTTACCCACTGCAATCCCAAGAATCCACCTTCGCATTTTCTCTGTAGAAGCTGGGTCTACGGCAAGAGCATTGATTTCCGTTGCAATGACTCTAGGCTGTGTGTTTTCTCTGGCAGTATTGTATATCCTAGGCAGTGTTTGCGACCTAGACAACCGACGGGGGTTGACTTGAGGTGATGCAAGCGAAGGCGACGATGGTGAGGTGTATTGCAGAGAGAAATTGGGACGTTTCGGTGTCTCTACGCTCCCAGGAGATGTGGTATCATTGAAGGGATCTCCGAAGTCAAATTCATCTTCTGAAAGAGCATTCCGGGGCGACGAAGCTGATATCGAGCTACCCAGTGTAGCCGAGCTGGCGCGGGAGCTCGTTGAAGATGGAAGAGGTAGGTACGGGCTGAGGTCTCCAATGTCCTCTTCGTATTGGGGGGGTTCTAGGTTGAGTTGGGCCGGGACATTTGGCGGCATTGATGATGACGGCGCTCAACCAGGCCTTGTCGCTGTCGGTTGCGATGGCGGCCAACCACATGGCGGCTGTGCGTGCCGTTGACTCTATGAGATAAGATAAGATCACTATTTCAGCACGATCACCTGCTCTCGTCGTTGATTGCAGACCCCTGAACATTCAGGGAAATGTTGAACTTCGTCCAGAACCACGACGTCAGTGTCCTCATTCTCTCTTTTCTAGCATGGTTAGATGTGCGTAACGCCTATATGCCGTACTTATAACATTCTTTGATAATCGACAACAGTGAATGGCACGACAACCTATGGATACGATTACAACGGTTCTGCCGTACGTAGCGTCACCGTAAGATCTTACACGAGTGACTAAGGAAAAAGATCAACTTAGGCAAACCAGCTGCTTGATGTCCTCAAACTCGATGCAGGATCAGCCGAAGCAAAGACTGCAAGGGTGAATCCATAACTTACTCACGACCTTTTTTCCTTGATCCCCTTATCACACATCCACAGAATAATCTAAATGCACTCCGCAAGGAATATTTAAACCTCGAAGAGACAGCAAGCGTACAAAAGAAGGCACGAGAAGAGCTCCAATCTGAGGTACTCTGAAACTTTCTTACACGACGTACATGATTTTTGCTGAGTCTTGTCCTCGAATCAATCTCAGTTACTAAAACGATATCCGGAATTATATGGTGGTACAGATAGTGCTAAGAAGCTATATTATGCTGGCAAGTATGCCATCAACCGTCACACACAACATAGAGCCCATATCACTCATCGGAAGAAGTCCCGCAAAGATGCTATAGTATGTCCAAGTTTGTTCATCTTATCAAGAAGACTGCCATCCTTATGATTTGACGATTGTTGGATTAATTCTAGATACAAAACAGGCGTCAATCAGTATGCCTTATTCAACCCCTTATTGAGACATCGTTGGCTGATACTTCGAAGAATTTAACATCCGCATTCAGGTGTCAGAAGCAGCGAGCTATGACAACACCGACACTGTCCTCTTCCAGTGGTGGTTCTCAGGAGAATTCGAGCCCTGTTCGAAACGCGGCTCATAATATTCTTCCAAAACCGATACATATACCTGTCCCTATTCCCACCCGCAGAAGCACCGATCATCCTAAATTCCGCCCTGCTTACAAGACGCCGGTAGGCGCCCACCCCCGGACCCAAGTCTTCATTACACGCGGCCTCGGACTTTCCACAGCTTGTTGCTCTGTAACACCCTGTCAACCTGCCTCATCGACTCCATTACCATCGATCCCTATACAACCGAGCATGCCGTCGCCCTGTACGCCTACTCCCTTTTCTTCTTTGGTCTCCACCTCTGGAGGAAAGGGTCTTACCACGGTCCGTAGCTTCCTCATATCATGCAGCCCAAGCATGGAGAAGTACCTGCATCGCTTCATTGATTTTGGGTGCAAAACGGAGGAATATCTCTCATGTCTTGCAGCTTGGGATTCAGAAAGACGAATCAAGGTACTCAAGAAGATATTGTCTGAAACGGATGGCACGCTTGCGGTCAACGAAATGGATCTGGAAATCCTCCAAGCTCAACTTGAAACATACTTTGCCTGACCTAGCCTCACTTTAGCCTGCATAGTCGTTCCCCTTTTCTCTTTGTAATAACATGATATGGATATCCTAACCTTGATTAACAGACATTGACTAGGAATTTGACTCAAAGCCTTGTATAATTTATCGTCTTACACTGTCCTTGAATATGCACCCGTTGGATTCTGTTTGTTCTGTACGCATTTATTTATTTAACAGGATTTTACTTGTACCATAGCTCGCAATACTCCCTGTACCGTGTACCCCTTTCCGTTGTAGTTAACCGACTTCGAGGCTGAACCTCAGTCTCACAGTACGTTCACCAATCGCCGTTCTGGACTCAAACGCAATACGACCTTCTGTCCACCTGGATAGTCGTTTTACCTGGTGGCTCTAGAAGAAGTCTAAAGTGGTTCTGCGGGATCATTGCAAGTCAAATACTTGTGGCTCCAGAGAAAAATCGAGGCAAACCTGGCCACCTCCGAACCACCATATAGAAGAATTCCATACAATGCGGTTGAGTCCACCTCTAGACCAAGCTCGAATTCTTTTGCAATGAATACAATATCAGTAAAAGAAGGGAATATACAGCAAGGGGCTAGACAAAAATTTACCTGTATAAAATCGCTCGTCGCTGCCCTCCGGCGCAAATTTGAAGTGATGCAATGTCATCAAGTCAACCTGCCAGAGACAGACTTCTTCCAGCCCTTCTTCATCAGCATAACGTTTAATTTCATGTCGGCCCCGGTGCTTGAAAATACGTGCTCTGAAGATGGCGTCTAATGGTATAATGCGCCGATCGCAATCTCAGAGATATGTATTGCTAGACAATTGAGCCGTCGTTACCTTTGCTGTTTTTCGACAATTTCCTAATAGGTTTTGTGTCCCAGTGAGGATAGTCTTTTCTTCTTACATGAAGATATGATGCTTACGTGCATTTCGTCCTCTCCATTCTTCTAAAGAATTGGCAGTAATGAGCCGCTTATATGCCTCATAGATACGCTCAACATACCCCTTGGGAACGCTACCTGAAAACAAAAGGTATTGCAATCTTTTGGAAATTGTATTGAGACAAAGTACAGACAAATGTAAGCAAATGCGCCATGTTCTTACCTCTTTTCGCAGACCAAGACGCCGGCACCATTATCCTTTATAAACGTCGGTCGCATCGTCCAATCCACAGGCTCTGCAGGGAGTTTGACCTTGTAGGGAAGGGCAATCATGTAAGGCGAATAGAAATGCAAAAGCAGACATAGAGAGATGTTTGACCCCGCACCTTCATTGCGTATGAATGTGGAACGTAAATTTTCGATTCTAGAGGACGGCCAGTGATGCCAAAGTTGGCTGCGCCTCTAAGCACGGCCGTGTCTGCGTCTAGAGGGCGATAAATACTTGTTCCAGAGAGGTCCTTAAAGTTCTGCTGTTCGTACCAAAAGGCTATTCAGACAAACATGTTTCTCTAGAACTAAGGGTATGATACAACCTTGATTTTCGAGAACAAGTATGGATTCTCTGCGAAACCGCCCACTAGAAAAATAGTTTGAGGAGTGCCACCAGGCGCCAACTCTCTCATGTGCTGTCTCATGGACTCTAATACCTGCCAAGAAATTCCTCAGTTGTTTGTGAATATGATTGAGTGGGCACTGAACCTTATTGACGACAGGATCGAAGACTTCCCTGCGCAACAGGATGCCTGGTATAGAAACAACGCCATTCTCTAGCCCGACGGAAGGATCGTCCAAGTCTCCAGTATTGAAGCAGGTGAAGTCGAAAAACTCGTCTTCGCGAGACATATGATCTCAGTGGCAGGCTTCTTGACCTGGCATAGTTTTGAGGTTGAACACTTACTGTCTTCCGTTTCGCCTTTATATTGCAACTTTTCGCGGCCACGGAACTGATGCACTAGTGATTACCAGCGCCACGAGTCAGTGAGAAAAGAAAGGAATAGAAGGTCGGAAAGTACTGAAGTAAGCCTTCGAGGCGGCATCGCGGTGAATTGGATGCTGTTCCATCAACGTCTAGAACTTCCACTTGAATGCATGCCTGATCCTAGGTACTGTGAAAATACCTTCATTAGAGCTCCGAAGCGTTCGTCGAGTAGTATACTTCCACAGTTTGTAGCCATCCTTGCCGCAATTTGGCTGATGTTGAGCGCAGGAATATCGGTAAAGTCCTTTAGTCCGATGAGCATCACACAACTACTTCATGGCTTAGTTGATGTCCTTGCCTTGTATTTGAACGCTGTAGTTTTAAGGGCGATTCCTCCTATGTCACAGACAAGAAAACTGCCTCTTTTCGAGGGCATGCTAAATTTGAGCTTGCTCTCTTGTTCCATGTACACTTGCATTGATGCTGCTTCAGCATCTGTCATAATCGTAAATCGGTTTTCCTGGCCATATCCGCCTAGGTCAAGACTATCAGCTGCTTGTCGCATGAGCTCTATCCCTTCCCTATTCCAAGTTGACGGGACAATTAACCAAACACGCGAAGTCTCCAGCACTTGAGAGTTACTGAGAAAGGAAGGAAATCAACGAGCAGATACTTACGAGACTCATTAGCGCCCTGGAGGTCCTTCGTAATTTCTTGCTTGGCGTGACTCCAAAACAGACTCAGGAAGCCCGCTATGACAGATACTGGAGATTCTCCGTCCTTGTACTAGTAATTCAGCATCTAGGCGTCACTGCAACTCTTGAAATGATCGCATACCGGGAGACTAGGAAGCAGCTGATCTTGTCTGTGTTGAGTGCGATACTGCTCAGGATCCAGAAACAACTTGAATAGGTCAATGCGGAAAGTATTGTCAGAAGGAGTAGCTTCGGCCTCCAAGCCCCAACTAAGCGTCTGCTGGTTTTCACCCAGCACGATGCAGGTCGGTATCTGATGTATCCCTTTCTGTCATTCTGAGAACCCACAAACTGTCAGGTATTACCGGACCTTGCGATAGGTATCAATGGAACCTGGCCAGTTAAGGACGAATCTGACTTGTCCATTCGTATGACTTGGAGATCCGTATACCTACGACATGATTGTGTGAAAGACCCAAATTAGAGCCTTTGTCGTATCAACAAAGAAAGAAACTGACCACGCCAGAGCATGTTGTACCTAAAGCCGGAATTGTGAATTTACTGACAAAATATCGCCACGAAGATATAGTCGACTGACCAAGATCGATAGCAATTGTAAGCCCGGACTGTCCAATAGGTGACAGTCCAGCGACCTTGTCAGCTAGAGCATCATAATCAGCTTCAACTTTGTGCGCAGAACAGAACAGGGAAGAGTACTCACACTTCCGAGTCCTAGTGGATGGTGGCACATAGGTAGTTATTGGAGATCCCCACACCGGAATCGACATCTTGCTGTGGAATGGAATAGAGTGGAATTGGGAGAAATGGCAGTGTCGCTCATGTCAAGAAGGCTCTGGACAACTTGAAGGTACCGGACGGCCCTTTCCGTGTCCAAGATCAGTTAATTTCGGCATTTTGCGCGCGGGCGCCCAGGGGTCCCGTGGGCAGGTCAACCGCTTGGCAGCTTGATTTCGAACTATGCACCGACAGAACTCAATTCATGCCTGAGCGCCAGCGTATACCGTACTTTTTTCAACCGCTTGTTTCACAACCAACGCCTGTACTCCATATACTTGAGTAGAAACAATTTTACATTATTTGACAATCACGTAGTCAAAGTCCCATTTCCTAGTCCCAAAAACAATAAATTAGGTCTATAAACCGGTCTTCTCATCCTTTTAAAGAGGCAAGAGGTTTTCTGGCCATCAAGGGTAAACAAGCTAGAAATTATCGCCTCAATTTGCTGATGTCGTTGAGCGCTGTGGTAGTTGAGCCGCGACGATTAATGCAAGTGCCGCAAAAGAAGCCAGAACGGCGTAAGCACCGTAACCTCCAATGATATTGTACTGGATAGAAAAGCAATAAAGAGAGGTGGACAGCGTGGGTCCAACGGCCCTGGCAATCGAAACCGTTGTCTGTGCCAGGCCGTTTACAGCTCCCAGAGAGCTAGGGGTGGGTGCACATTCCGTCACATACATGAGGATACATCCTGAATAAGGATCCTCGTCAGCATCGAACGGAATTCGAAGAATATAAGGGACATGACACACCATAAGCCGTATCAGTAAAGAAAAGTAAGAAGAGAATGAATGCAACTAGCCCCCATACTCCACATGACAATCCTTGCACTCTAGCAATGAGGTTGACAAGCGGGAAAGTCAGGAACACGGGTATAAATGTCGCCATCGAAAAGATAAAAAGGCGACGTGTACCGTAGCGCCGCACCAGCCTAGCGAAAAATAGGCACTGAAAGATTCCAGTCCCTGCCCCGTACATGGCCATGATACATCCGATGACCTCCGGTTCGAGTCCTAATCCACCCATCTCTACTGGCATGTGGAAGAACAAGGGCAGAAGGGAGCTGATTGAGATGTTCAAGAAAGCTAGCGTAACATAGTTCGCGATAGAAATGATGACGGAAGAAATCAAGATGCTCTTGAGCGACACTTCGAGGTACGGGTTGCTCTGACCCTCGTAGGAATCCTGCCATGATTGCGGAAAAGAGGAAGATTCTGATAGCTTCTTTTTCTGGGTAAAAAGAGTCTAGAGCAGAATTTCATTGTCAGAACTTGTATTCCAAGGCGCGATAGGAGCATTGTCAGATACCTCTTTGAAGAAGAGAGCAGTAATGATCACGGATACGAAGACAAACCCTGAAGTGGCCAAGCATGGCAAGAAGTACGGATATTGGCTCCAAAATTTAGCATGGAATACATCCGGAAAATTGTCTGCAGGACGAGCTAATGTGCCTCCCAGAAATGGGCTGGAAAAGACTTGTCAG